>CM057815.1:88593135-88815635 GCA_030067965.1 Latrodectus elegans
AAAACTGCAGGACATGTCGGCTGTGGTATTTTTATGAACAATAATACATATAATTACAGCCTTCATGCTTCCTGCTCCATCTTTACAGCTGAAGCTACTGCAATTTATAAAGCGCTTCAGCTCGTGAGTATTGTAAATTCTCATTCCTTTTGCGTGTATACTGACAGCTTGAGTGTATTGGAAGCGTTGGGAAATTCGAATATACACTGTCATCCGGTTGTATCAGAGATTTTCCAAATATTGGATTCCCTTGCTGGCAAGGGGTATGATATCAAATTTTGTTGGATCCCAGGTCACGTAGGTCTCGAGGGAAATGAAAAGGCAGATGCGGCTGCTAAAGCAGCATCAACTCCAATGCCGTCATCCATCCCCCTTTTAGATGTGAGGAAGTGTGTTAAAAATGTTGTCTTTTCCCTCTTCCAGGAGCTTTGGAGCATGCAGGTCACTAACAAATTGTGCGCGATTTTTCCATATCTCATATCATTATCAGTTTTACCGCTACGAAGTGCTGATGTTAGATTAACTCGCCTTCGTACTGGTCACACACGTTTCACACATAGACATTTGTTTCTAAACGAATTATATCCTTGGTGTGAAACGTGTCATGAACCTTTCACTGTCTATCATATTTTAATTTCATGTTATAATTTTAACCAATATCGTTTACTCTTTTTAACTGTGATATTTTAACCTTGTTTGATTTGATTGGGGAACCACCCCACAGAAACCTATTTGCCTTTTGAAAGCAATAGGTTTTTATATTATATTTAATTTATACTATAAAAATTTTTAAAATTATATTTATGTTTTGATTTTCTTTTTATATTATAAATTTGGATTTTAATATATAGATATATACACGGATTTTTGGTGTTTAAAATTTTAATGTTGCTTTGGTTTCTAAAAAATGAAAATAGTAAATAATATGTAATTTGAAGCAGAAATGAATATCTGCTTCAAAATTTCATTTTGGCGCAGTATGTCCGCTTTTGGATCTTGCGCCATAAAACCCAACCAACCAACTTCTGCTCTTTTCTTCCTTTTCTCCCTCGTTGTGGTTTCCTCGAAAGAGGTTGAGGGCTCCCCTTGAATAACTTTCGCCACTCTGTTAAATCTGGTGTATAATATCTTGTGATTGGCACAGCTTGTCCTTATCTGGACCTTGCGCCATAAACACCAACCAACCATTCGCCACTCTGTTGCTATTATCTACTCTTGAGGAATAAATCACCCACGTGTTTGCCGTGCGTGGAGACCCGTGTCCCTGGAAAGGAGGATCCTGATAATTGAGGCCTCCTGAGACCAACACATTGCTTTGGCCTCTGCTTCAGGTAAACGGGAGGTGTGTTGTGGTCCTCAGCACATCAATCGGCATTATGGATCAAGCGATCGGTACATCTACTGGGTGACTCGTTAAGGGTGGAGACCACTTCAGAGGGATGTACCGTGAGCGTATAGGGACTGGCTAGCACTGCTACAGTTAACCTGTATCCCCTTGTAGGGCTCCGTAGTGGGGGTGCCGTCTAGTCCCTGAATTTTAATTTCTGCTGCATGGAACTATGTACAATATCTTCACTCCCACGGGAGGAACAATTGTCAATGTGTTCTGCGAAATTTTTTATTATCCAAAAAAATGAGGGAACTTTTCAGTTTGTTTACCCTTTTGTAATTGAAAAAAGTGTTTCTGCCTTCCTTGATGAAGTAAAATCACTGAAGAAATTAAGATCTGGCGATCTATTACTGGAGAAGGCTTCTGAAAGGCAATCTATACTGATGACGACTATGCGAACTCTGGGTGATATGGATGTGATTGTAACACCAGTAGTTAAAAAAAGCCGATTCTAACACAGTGCCGGTAAATGGTGGCGTTGAGTTGTTTCCTCCTGCTGATGAGTTAGGCTGTTTTTCTTCTGCTGCTAAGTTGAGTTGTTTTTTACAGCTTTTAAGTTTTAATTTCGGTATTAAAAATTAGTTTTGTTTTTAAGATTCTGTTTTATGGAATGGCAACGGTATAGTTTTGGCTTTTTCTAATGGCAACATGTATTGGTAAACACATGTTTGTTTTGATCCATCCCGTATTTACAATGAAGCGTTGCCATTATATAGAATCAAAACTCTTTTGTTGCCAATCAGAAAAGTAGAATTTTTGTGAGTTTGAGAGCTTAGTATTCATGAAATGGCAACAATTTAATTTGCGTTTTTAGTCAACACGTGGTACTTTTAAAAGAATAATACATGTATTTGTGTGGCGGTGTTGTGTTGTCCACACCAAATTCCAAAAGGTTGGTTCTTTTAAAAGTTTTTACCATGTGGCAACATGATTTTAATTTTTGTAGAATGGCAACAGTAAAAATGTTGGGTATTATAAAATGGCATTATTTTCACTACCATTCAATTTAACAAGTGATGATATTAACGTTGTACGTGGTGAAAGACGATTCGACAGAAATTTTCTTGAGTCTGGGTACACTTTTTCTGCTTATTGCTGGACTACTCAAAAATAATTTCAAGTAAGTTCAATTTTATTTTTACTATAATATTCTTGGCATATTTATTTATTTTGATTAATTATTAGAGTATTATATGTCTTTATATATTTTATTTTTAGATACTTTACTGTGAATTTTATCTATCAGAAAAGATAAGTCAGTGGAATGGTAACTTGAACCGTAAGAATGAATCTGAGGTAAAAATTCTTTCAATCGAAATAGTTTTCTAATACTAAAATGTATTTTTACTTATGTTACTTTTTTTTCTACAGATATCTACTGGAAATAAAGTTAAAGCGGTTATATCTTTCAAATGTGGTGAAGAGCAGAGAGAATGTATTTTTTACTCGGTAGAAATGTCTTCATCAATGTGTCCATGTGGATGAACAAAATTTATGTTCACATACGCACTTTTAAGCTTTTTGGAAATACTTAATATCCTTCCTCAGATGGCTTGACAATGGGACCCTATACCTCTTTCATGCTGTCCAGAAAAGACAATCATCAGTCTAATCAAAATCTGGATTACGTGGCGGTGGATTTAGCATCTCCTTT
The DNA here is from genome assembly GCA_030067965.1 of Latrodectus elegans. Classification (NCBI taxonomy): domain Eukaryota; kingdom Metazoa; phylum Arthropoda; class Arachnida; order Araneae; family Theridiidae; genus Latrodectus; species Latrodectus elegans. The sequence continues at coordinate 88,596,180 of CM057815.1, forward strand.
CAACGAAGACCTCAAAGTAAAAGTCACATGTGAAGGATCTGATATGCCCGTGAATTTGTCTCGACAAATAATTTCCAAAAGCGGTCGAAAATATTCTTATTCCAAATAACTCCCTCAAGATCAATGGAAAATATAATTTTAACATTTGGTTGGTTTGTTTTTATGGCGCAAGGTCCAAATAAGGACAAGCTGCGCCACTCACAAGATATTATACACCAGTTTTTTTTTCACCAATTAAAAGCATAAAATAGTAATATAGTTAAAATGTACATTAAAAGTACAAAATAGAAATATAGTTAAAATGTATATTAAAGGTATAAAATAGAAATATAGTTAAAATGTATATTAAAAGTTTGTAAACATACAATATACACATGTATAAAATTAAAAATTTTATATTTAAGTAAAATATTTCTAAATCAGATAAAATTCATAAATCCCATGTCTTTTGAAAACGCAAATAGGTTGCAATGGGGTGGTTCCCCAAGCAGATCTTCTAATGTCAAAATGTTACCATTAAAATATCTAAAACCCTGATGGTTAAAAATCTGGGCACAAAATTAAAATATGATATACTGTAAAAGGTTCATCACACTTTTCACACCATGGTTGGAGATCACTTAAGATTAAATGTTTGTGGGTGAAGCGTGTGTGACCAATTCGAAGGCGAGTCAGTCTGACATCTGCACTTCGTGGAGATAAAACACATAATGGAATGATGTATGAAAATATGGAATGGAGTTTGTTGCTGACTTGCAGGTTCCAGGATTCATGCCAAAGTGAATATATGAAATATTAGAATCCTTTTCTCATGTCCATTGATGGTATTGAAGGCAAAATAGAGCTGCAGATTTAGCGGCAGCATCAGCTTTCTCATTGCCATCTATTCCTATGTGGCTTGGAATCCAACAAAATAGTATCTCAAATCCCTTGTTAGTAACAGTATCAATTAATTTGAATATCTTAGACACAACTGGATGGAAATTATAGTTGTTATTCCTCAAAGCTTGTAATACACTCATACTGTCAGTGTACACACAGAATTTACGTTCATTTTTAGTTGTTACCAACTGAAGTGCTCGGTATATAGCCGTAGCCTCAGCAGTGAAGATGGAGCAGGATTTGTGAAGGCTATAACTGTAGGAGGTATCATCAAAATAAACTCCACAGCCAACTGATCCTGGACATTTGGATCCATCCGTAAATACTGGAGTGTACATAGTGTACTGACAGCGATGGAATGAATAAAGCTGTTGAAGAATAGCAGTATTTGTGTCCGATTTTTTATTCTTACCAAAGGGATTTAACACAGTAATGTGTGGATTGTACCAAGGTGAATGTGCGTAAAGGTCGGTAGACTCGATTCGGACATCACATAGGTCAGAAAGCAAAATAATAGATTTAATACGACAGAGAAAAGGTCGAATGCTTGATGGTCTAGCATTATATAATCTCTTAAGAGCAGCACTTGGAATCGTGGAACGCAAGGGATGATGAGGTGAGGACACGATTTTTGAATAATAATTAAGAGACAGCTGTATCCACCGCAGGTCTAATGGTAATTGTTGGCAAATGACATAGACTCTGGACGGGTGATGTACGAAATGCTCCACAGCAAATCCTTAAAGCAGAGTGGTGGACGGTATCCAATCTACGTAAAATGGAAGATCTAGCCGATCCATAAGCAACACAACCATAGTCAAACCGAGATAAAATGATTGATTGGTAAATTCGGAGCAATGAAGTGCGATCTGCACCCCAAAATGTATTACACAACACCTTGAGGATATTGAGCATTCGCTCGCACTTCTTCCGCAAATATAAAGTATGCGGAAGGAAAGTTAACTTCTTATCGAAAATTACACCGAGGAATTTTATCTCGTTGACCACAGGAATAGGTCTATTGCTTATGTGAAGCACAGGATCGGGAGGAAGACTAGTTTTCCTACAGAAATTGACACAGTGACTCTTACTAGGAGATATACTAAGACCATTTCGTTCACACCAAGTAGTTAGATTGTTTACAGCTGTTTGCAATTGTCTCTCAATTATAGTCATGTTTGAATCCAGATATGAAATTTGTAAGTCATCAACATATAAATTCCTATGAACTAAATATGGTAACTGATGAAGTATGTTATTGATGAAAAGATTAAAAAGGGTTACGCTTAAAACGCTACCTTGAGGGACACCCTCAGCTTGAGTAAAAGTATTGGAAATTGTAGTTCCAATACGTAATTTAAATAGCCTAGTAGCTAGAAAATTCTGTATAAATATTGGAAGATTACCCTTAAATCCAAGATTATGCATATTACGGAAAACACCATAACGCCACGTACGATCGTATGCTTTCTCAATATCGAAGAAAATTGCAACAAGATGGTTTCTCCTCACGAAAGCATTTCGAATTTGGGATTCCAGATCTACTATGTTGTCAATAGTGGATCGTCCTCTTCGAAATCCGCTTTGTTGAAGGGGTATGCAATTATTCTTCTCTAAGATGTAAATGAGTCTAGCATTGACCATACGCTCAAACATTTTGCACAAGCAACTCGTGAGAGCTATTGGACGATAATTCAGAGGGTCAGATGAATCTTTGCCAGGTTTCAAAATTGGAATCACTATCGCTTCTCTCCATGATGTAGGATAAGCATGCTCAGTCCAGATTCTATTAAACAATGAAAGTATGTTTAACAAAGAATCATGATTTAAATGACGGAGCATTTGATACGAGATTCCATCTGGTCCTGGGCTAGTGTCGTTTGCTTTAGATAAAGCAGACTTCAATTCTGACAGTTCAAAATCACAATTATAGGGTATAATATGTCGATCATGAAAGCTTAGATGTGTCCGCTCAGCGATTCTTTTAATCCTTAGAAAAGTAGGATTATACGAATCAGAGCTGGAAACACTAGCAAAGGTTTCACCGATGACATTAGCAATATCTACCGCTGAGGAGTGTATTGCAGCTCCGGTTTTTAATACTGGAATGGAATAATCCTGATAAATACCATTAGCTGCTTTAACTTTCCTCCATAATTGCTTACTTGTTATCGTTGAATTGATTGACGACACATAGCGAATCCAAGATTCTCTTTGACTCTGACGTCTAACTCTTCGAGCTTGAGCTTTGGCTTTTTTAAAAGCAACCAGATTCTCCGTAGTAGGATATCTTCGGAATATATTCCATTGCTTCCTTTGTTTCTTATAGGAGAGTTGACACTTTTCATTCCACCAAGGTTTCCTGTGTTTATGTGGAATGATGGAATTTTTAGGGATAGCAACATCCGCAGCTCGGATTATTGTGTCGGTGACATGTTTAACAGCATGATCTATCATATCTGTCTTAACTTTTGTCTCACTAATCACAGCCAATTGCGTGAAAAGTGACCAATCGGCTCGACTGTACACATAATTAGGTGGTTTGTGACACACACTATTACTTCCAGCCTGAGACACGATTAGAGGGAAATGATCACTATTGTAGAGGTCATTTCCAACTTCAAAATTCAGCAATGGCAAGAGTGATGGAGAACATATAGCTAAGTCCAGAGAGTGAAATGTCCGTGATGTTTCATGAAAATAAGTCTTCTCGTCGGTATTTAGCAGACAGAGGCAATTGTCAGAAATTAATTTTTCTATCTGACGACCGCGAGAATTCGTATCATCACTACCCCACAGAGGACTATGTCTGTTAAAATCACCAAACAATAAAAATGGAGCTGTGAGTTGATCAAGTAAGTCGTTTAGTTCCTCCTCTTGGATGACATCATTCGGTGGTAAGTAGAGGCTACAAACTGTAATCAGACACGCGGTGTGAATTCTCACAGCAACAGCCTGGAGTGTAGTTCTTAACTGATGTGCTGTACTGGGATAATTGTTTGATGTAAATATACAAACGCCACAAGACACAGCAGCATCACCACCATTATCCTTTCTGTAGCATTGAAACCCACGCATTTTGGTGATGATATTGGGCTTCAGGAATGTTTCCTGGAGTGCCACTTATGCGGGGTTATAGGCTGACATAATGGATCTGATATCATCAATTCGAGGCCGAAAACCACGACAATTCCATGAAACAAAGGAAGTCATTAATGGAATACATTCTAACCATTGTCACTATTGCTCAGTGTCATCTCAGATGAATCTTCCAATATGAAATCATCATCTGAAGGATGCAGTTTGACAGTGTCTGCATCCATAGACAGAAGAGCTTTTCTGGCAGTTAACGAAGACTTTCGAACGCCTTCCTTGGCCAGTTTTAATTTTCTAGCCTTTAAGGCTTTTGATTTCGCCAAAGCTGATTTGGCGATTACAGGTGTAGCAATATCTGTTGTTTTTTCTTTGAGAGCAAGCTAAATGTCGAAACAGAATTTGTCTCTGTTTGGGTGCTGCAGGATCGGGTTACTTTTTTTGTTAACTTGCATAACTTACACCAGGAGCGGGAGTACGGGAATTAACTAATCGGCGAGCTTCTCCGGATAAGACACACTATTTTTTTATTTTGATGGTAACAATTTCCTTTTCCTGTTGCCAAACGGGACAAGATCTAGAATATGAAGTGTGGTTACCTTTACAGTTGACACACACTTCTTTTGCTTCGCAGGTAGTACTTTCATGGCCAACGTCAGAACAACGGGCACATGTGAGTTTTCCTCTGCAATCCATTTTAGAGTGTCCAAATCGTTGGCAATGGAAGCATCTAAGCGGATTAGGGATAAATGGCCGCACTGAACATCGCATATAAGCCACTTTAATATTTTGTTGCAAGTCTGGTGTAGAGAATGTCAAAATGAGATGCTTTGTGTTTAAAACAATGCCATCTCTCTTCATCGTGATTCTTTTCACACTGCAGACTTTTTGGCTTTTTAAATTTTCCAGTATTTCATCGGTGGGCGTGTGAAAGAAGTAATCCGATGAAATATCACCTCGTGAAAAATTTAAATTCCTATGAGGTTCGACGGTTATCGCTATGTCACCAATTTTTTTCATGCTCAGTATCATTATAGATTGCTTTTCGTTAGCAGTTTCTACTAACAGAACACCCGATCGCAACTTCTTTATTGACTTAACTTCTCCAAGATATGAGGTTAAGCCCTTTTCAATGAGAAAAGGAGAAACAAACTGGAAAGAACCACCTTCAGTTCTTTGTACAACAAAATATTTTGCACTGCAAGTTTCCATTTGTTGCTCCCGAGGGAGTGAAGAGAAAGTTTTTTTTATCCATTTAGGATGAGAATAAAAATTCGGGGACTAGACGGCACCACCCACCACGGAGCCCTACGAGGGGATACAGGTTATTGTACCAGTGCTAGTCAGTCCCTATACGCTCACAGTACATCCCTGAAGTGGACTCCACCCTTAACGAGTCACCCAGTAGATGTACCGCTCGCTTGATCCACAAAGCCGATTGATGTGCTGAGGACCACAACACACCTCCCGTTTACCTGAAGCAGAGGCCAAAGCAATGTGTTGGACTCAGGAGGCCTCAATTACCAGGATCCTCCTTTCAAGGGACACGGGTCTCCACGCACGGCAAACACGTGGGTGATTTAGTCCTCAAGAGTAGCTAATAGCAACAGAGCGGCGAAAGCTACTCAAGGGGAGCCCTCAACCTCTTTCGAGGCAACCACAACGAGGGAGAAAAGGAAGAAAAAGCAGAAGAGTAGAGGAGAGAAGAAAAGAAAGAAGAGGAAAGATCACCGGGGTACCTCGGGATTGTGACACCCGTGTTTACCTAAAGAAGGTAAACCCCCTGAGGGGGATGTGAAGTCGATAATTTGGCCCGAAACCCAAATTGGTGAGGGATGATGAGATTATTATCACTTTCATGTTGTTGGAGTTTTATGAGGATGAACCTCTCAACTAATTTGGCTAGTGATGGTAGCAGGGAGATAGGCCTGTAGCTTGCGGGGTTACTTGGGTTTTTTCCCGGCTTCCTAATTGGAACTACTAAAGCATTTTTCCATTCATTCGGGAAATATCCAATTTTCAGAATGTCATTTATGATATCAGTGATATAACAGATGGCTGAGATGGGTATTTGTTTAAGCATTTTGTTGTTGATATTATCATCACCAGGGCTCTTTTTAGGTTTGAGTTCCATAATGGCAGTTTCAACTCCGGAAGTCTTTATGCTGTTAATATTGGTGTCATTTTCCTTGTTAATGTTCACAAAATAATTTTTAACAGTGTTTTCAACAAATTTTTGATGGTCATTGTTTCCAATGTCATTGAGCTGGAATTGTGATTCCAAACTATTGGCGAGAAGCTCAGTTTTTGTCGTGTTTGTTTTTGCGCTGGTGGATCCATCTGTTAGTGTGGGGAAGAACTGAATGGGGGAATTAATTTTTCTGATTGCCTTCCAAAGAGATCCATCCTGAGCTTCTAAATTTTGAAGATATTCGTGCCATTTGTTTTCATTGTGGGAGTTGATTTTCATTTTAATTATGTGTTTTAATTCATTTATTTTTCTTTTTATGCTAGGGATTTTATAAATGTTGTACTGCTTCCTCAGTCTGTTTCTTTCCTTGATTGTGTTTATAATATTTAGTGGAAGGCTGTGAGCAGATTTAACAGTATGTTTTGTACTGCTTAACTCTTTAGCTTCAAGCAGGGTATTTGATATAAAATCAACTTTCCTGTCAATGTCTGCTGTGGTGTTTACATTGTTGTACTTTGAGTTTTGTAGTTTTGCATTAATGTTTCGGCGAAATTTGTTCCAATTTGTTTTGGTTTTAACATATTCATTAATGGGGTTGATAATGTTTCCGAATTGTGCTAGGACTGGAAAATGATCAGAGGGGAGATCCTCAATAGTAGTGACATTATTTGGTGGGGAAACATTATTACATAATATTAAGTCGATGAAGTTACCGAAGCTGCTACCATAGTGGGTAGGTTTGTCTGGGGGGTAGAGTTTAACAGTTGTTGTGTCTAGTATACTTCGAATAATTTGACCGGCTTTGTTCCGGTAGTTACAATTCCAGGTTTGATGTTTGGCATTGAGGTCCCCTGCAAGAATACTGTGTTTGTGAAGTCCAAGTAGGATTTTAATGTCATTTTCTATAGGGGGGTTGTCCCTTGGGGGAATGTAGATAGATGAAATGTTAATATCCAGATTGGAGTGTGTGTGTACTTGGATGATTGTGGCTTGTATGTGGTCCAAATCTGGTGTTGTAATGTGTGTGTGAGGAATTTTGTTTTTGATCAGGACAGCAGTCCCACCCTGGGTTGTTGTATGGTCATTTCTGTAACATGAGTAGTTAGGTATATTGAATCTGTTGTAGTTTGTAAGCCTGGTTTCTTGTGAAGAAGAATTACATCAGGACAGTGCTCCCTAATAAAATTTTTAAATTCAGCAAGTTAACAAAGTATGCCATTGGCATTCCATGTCATAAAATTAATGTTTAATTTATGAGGTCTGGTCATTATTGGGGTTATTTGATCCTAGAGCCTTCAATAGAATATGAAGTTTGTCCGTCGGATGCGAGGCTTTCTCCATGATGGGTACTGCACTTAGAAGGTTAGGAAAGTATGAGAAAATTGTATTAATTTCATTTAATAATTTAAGTATATTTTGCATATTTCCTGAATTAGTAAGGTCTAGTAGGGATTGGGGTGCTTGGGTTGTGGGTTGTTTACTATTGTTCCCTGCAACTATTTGTGCAAATGAGGTGCCAGTCCTTATGGGGTTCGAATCCGTAGCCTTTGGATTACTTGTACTAGTTTTCTTTTTATTATTTGGGTTGTTGGGGCACCCAGCGTGAAAAGTGTGGAATGTATTTCTCGTATCAGTTCCGCAGAACAGAACTTTTTCGAGCCCTCATTCCTTAACATCCCCAATTTTTTATATGCACAACCATAGCTTGTACTCTGGCATAAATGAAGTGATTCTTGGTGGGCGGGGCTTACAATTTTACTTGGTAGAGCTATGCTCTAGGTCGTTTTTAAGCATTAATATTTTTGGTTTTTAGTAATTAAATTAAGTTTTAATTTATATTAATCTATTAAGTGGTTTTGAAATATTACAATAAGATAATTTTGTTCAAGTGCTATCTGTTAGTAAATTTTTTATGGTAAGTTAAAAAAGGGAAAAAACACACGGAGAGGAGAGCTCTGATTGGCTGTCGCCAAACAGTGCTCTAATTTTTGAATTTCCCGCCGAAGCTGGAGATTGAATTTTCTTTTAATAAAATAATGTAAAATAAGTAAAAATAAGGATAGAAATTATTTTAATGAGTTAGTTGTTAGTATGTTAGAATAAAGTAATAAAAGAGTTAATTAAGTGAAATAATACAAAATCTTGGCTTTTTTGGTTTTTCTAGTCTTTTATACACATTTTTTTTTCTATATATATTTTTTTTGATATATATACAAAGTATACATACATTATTATTTTTTTTATATACATAATACAATTACAATTTAAGATAAATTTCTGAATAAAATTTGGGTTAGTAAATTTTTGTTAGGTGATTGCACTTGAACCAGTGATTTGAACAGGAGATGGATTTGGGCAGAATCTTAAAAGTGATCGGGGTCTATATCTATTTTCTGGGTTGTGTGCGTCGTAAGACGGAAGTTCAATAATGGTCGAATTGTTAGTTAAACTAGTATTTTTATATAAGTTTTTCATTATTTTTGCAAAAAATTCTCGTATTGGGGGGATGTTAAATTCTTCTCTTATTTTCTTATTTCGGTAAAACCAGGGTGCATTTGTAAGTTGTCTGAGTGTTGAATTTTGAATTTATTCTAATTTAGTTAATTTAGTATCGTGGGTATATCCCCAGAGTGGGCAAGCGTAAGAGATTAGGGGTCTGAGGTAGGCTTTGTAAATGAGCACTTTGTTTTCTGTAGATAGTTCAGAATCATGTTCCCCTCAGGGGATTTACCTTCTTTAGGTAAACACGGGTGTCACAATCCCGAGGTACCCTAGTGATCTGTCCTCTTCTTTCTTTTCTTCTCTCCTCTACTCTTCTGCTTTTTCTTCCTTTTCTCCCTCAGTGTGGTTGCCTCGTAAGAGGTTGAGGGCTCCCCTTGAGTAGCTTTCGCCGCTCTGTTGCTATTAGCTACTCTTGAGGACTAAATCACCCACGTGTTTGCCGTGCGTGGAGACCCGTGTCCCTGGAAAGGAGGATCCTGGTAATTGAGGCCTCCTGAGACCAACACATTGCTTTGGCCTCTGCTTCAGGTAAACGGGAGGTGTGTTGTGGTCCTCAGCACATCAATCGGCTTTATGGATCAAGCGATCGGTACATCTACTGGGTGACTCGTTAAGGGTGGAGTCCACTTCAGGGATGTACCGTGAGCGTATAGGGACTGACTAGCACTGGTACAGATAATCTGTATGCCCTCGTAGGGCTCCGCGGTGGGTGGTGCCGTCTAGTTCCTGAATTTAAATTCACTACATATGAACAAAGCAACTTTCTCCTTACTCCCTCGGGAGCAACAAATGCCTATGTGCAGTGCGAAATTTTTCATAATGAAAAGAACAGGAGGATCGTTTGAATATGTTTCTCCTTTTCTTATTGAAAAGGGATTAATATCTCATCTGGGTGCCTTGAAATCAGTAAAGAAATTACGAAGTGGAAATTTACTGATTGAAACCTGTTCTGATAAACAGTCAATGATGATACAGAATATGAAAGAACTTGCTGAAATACCAGTCACTGTTGAGCCTCATACAAAATTAAACTTTGTGCAGGGAGTAATTTCTGCAGAGGATTTGTACCACACGTCAACAGATGAAATTCTTGACAATTTGAAAAGTCAAAAAGTCTGCGCGGTTAAAAGAATAACAATAAAAAGGGATGGTATAATCTTAAATACCAAACACCTTATTTTGACTTTTGCAACGCCAGACTTGCCAAAATACATCAAAGTGGCTTATATGCGTTGTTCAGTGCGACCATATATACCAAATCCTCTCAGATATTTCCAGTGCCAACGTTATGGGCATTCTAAAATGGCTTGCAGAGGGAAACCTACTTGCGCTCGCTGTTCCCAAGCTGATGAGCATGATAGTGTTACCTGCAAAGCCAAAGAAATGTGCGCCAACTGCAAAGGAGACCACCCCTCATATTCCAGATCTTGTCCCGTTTGGCAACAGGAAAAGGATATTGTCACTATTAAGATCAAGAACAATGTGTCCTATATTGAAGCTCGTCGCATAGTTTGTTCCCGCACTCCAACTCCTGGTGTTAGTTACGCAACTATGGCAAAAAAGTGACCCGATCCTGCAGCACCCAAACAGATTCTGTCTCTTCAGCTAGCTTTCTCTTAAAGCCAAAAACAATGGAAACATCAACACCTGTAATAGCCAAATCAGCTTTGGCAAAATCAAAAGCCTTAAAGGCGAGGAAATTAAAATTGGCTAAGGAAGACATTCGAAAGTCTTCCTTAACAACAAAAAAAGCTCTTCTGTGTTTGGATGCAGACACTGTGAAACTGCATCCATCGGATGATGACTTCAATTCTGAAGATTCATCAGAGATGACGATGAGTAACAGTAAGAAAGGTTAGACTATATTCCATTCGTGACTTCCTTTGTTTCCTGGAATTGTCGTGGGTTTCGGTCTCGCATTGATGAAATCAAATCCATTATCTCTTGCTTTAACCCCGCATGTGTGGCTCTCCAGGAGACATTCCTGAAGCCCACTGTTGTCATCAAAATGCGTGGGTTTCAATGCTTCAGAAAGGATAATGATGGTGATGCTGCTGTGTCTGGTGGAGTTTGTATAATTACATCAAACAATTACCCCAGTACAGCACATCAGTTAAGAACTACACTCCAGGCAGTGGCTGTGAGAATCCACACCACATGTCTAATAACAGTGTGTAGCCTTTACTTACCACCAAATGATGTCATCCAAGAAGAGGAACTGAATGATTTGGTTGCTCAACTCCCAACTCCCTATTTATTGCTCGGTGATTTTAATGGACATAGTACTATGTGGGGTAGTTATGATACGAATTCTCGCGGTCGTCAGATAGAAAAGTTAATTTCTGACAATTGCTTCTGTCTGCTAAATACCGACGAGAAGACTTATTTTCACTAACCTACACGGACATTTCACTCTCTGGACTTAGCTATATGTTCTCCATCACTCTTGCCATTGCTGAATTTTGAAGTTGGAAATGACCTCTACAATTGTGATCATTTCCCTCTAATCGTGTCTCAGGCTGGAAGTAATAGTGTGTGTCACAAACCACCTAATTATGTGTACAGTCGTGCCGATTGGTCACTTTTCACGCAATTGGCTGTGATCAGTGAGACAAGAGTTAAGACAGATGTGATAGATGATGCCGTTAAATATGTCACCGACACAATAATCCGAGCTGCAGATGTTGCTATCCCTAAAAATTCCATCATTCCACATAAACACAGTAAACCTTGGTGGAATGAAAAGTGTCAACTGTCCTATAAGAAACAAAGGAAGCAATGGAATATATTCCGAAGATACCCTACTACGGAGAATCTTGTTGCTTTTAAGAAAGCCAAAGCTCAAGCTCGAAGAGTTAGACGTCAGAGTTAAAGAGAATCTTGGATTCGCTACGTGTCGTCAATCAATTCATCGACAACAAGTCAACAATTATGGAGGAAAGTTAAAGCAGCCAATGGTATTTATCAGGATTATTCCATTTCTGTATTAAAAACCGGAACTGCAATACACTCCTCAGCGGTAGATATTGCTAATGTCATCGGTGAAACCTTTGCTAGTGTTTCCAGCTCTGATTCATATAATCCTACTTTTCTAAGGATTAAACGAATTGCTGAGCGGACACATCTAAGATTTCATGGTCGACATAATCTACCATATAATTGTGATTTTGAACTGTCAGAATTGAAGTCTGCTTTATCTAAAGCAAACGACACTAGCCCAGGACCAGATGGAATCTCGTATCAAATGCTCCGTCATTTAAATCATGATTCTTTATTAAACATACTTTCATTGTTTAATAGAATCTGGACTGAGCATGCTTATCCTACATCATGGAGAGAAGCGATAGTGATTCCAATTTTGAAACCTGGCAAAGATTCATCTGACCCTCTGAGTTATCGTCCAATAGCTCTCACGGGTTGCTTGTGCAAAACGTTTGAGCGTATGGTCAATGCTAGACTCATTTACATCTTAGAGAAGAATAATTGCATACCCCTTCAACAAAGCGGATTTCGAAGAGGACGATCCACTATTGACAACATAGTAGATCTGGAATCCCAAATTCGAAATGCTTTCGTGAGGAGAAACCATCTTGTTGCAATTTTCTTCGATATTGAGAAAGCATACGATCGTACGTGGCGTTATGGTGTTCTCCGTAATATGCATAATCTTGGATTTAAGGGTAATCTTCCAATATTTATGCAGAATTTTCTAGCTACTAGGCTATTTAAAGTACGTATTGGAACTACAATTTCCAATACTTTTACTCAAGCTGAGGGTGTCCCTCAAGGTAGCGTTTTAAGCGTAACCCTTTTTAATCTTTTCATCAATAACATACTTCATCAGTTACCATCTTCAGTTCATAGGAATTTATATGTTGATGACTTACAAATTTCATAACTAGGTTCAAACATGACTATAATTGAGAGACAATTGCAAACAGCTGTAAACAATCTAACTACTTGGTGTGAACGAAATGGTCTTAGTATATCTCCTAGTAAGAGTCACTGTGTCCATTTCTGTAGGAAAACTAGTTTTCATCCCGATCCTGTGCTTCACATAAGGAATAGACCTATTCCTGTGGTGAACGAGATAAAATTCCTCGGGGTAATTTTCGATAAGAAGTTAACTTTCCTTCCGCATACTTTATATTTGCGGAAGAAGTGCGAGCGAATGCTCAATATCCTCAAGGTGTTGTCTAATACATTTTGGGGTGCAGATCGCACTTCATTGCTCCGAATTTACCAATCAATCATTTTATCTCGTATTGACTATGGTTGTGTTGCTTATGGATCGGCTAGATCTTCCATTTTACGTAGATTGGATACCGTCCACCACTCTGCTTTAAGGATTTGCTGTGGAGCATTTCGTACATCACCCGTCCAGAGTCTATATGTAATCTGCCAACAATTACCATTAGACCTGCGGCGGATACAGCTGTCTCTTAATTATTATTCAAAAATTATGTCCTCACCTCATCATGCCTTGCGTTCCACGATTCCAAGTGCTGCTCTTAAGAGATTATATAATGCTAGACCATCAAGCATTCAACCTTTTCTATGTCGTATTAAATCTATTATTTTGCTGTCTGACCTATGTGATGTCCGAATCAAGTCTACCGACCTTTACGAACATTCACCTTGGTACAATCCACAAATAACTGTGTTAAATCCCCCCTCAGGGGGTTTACCTTCTTTAGGTAAACACGGGTGTCACAATCCCGAGGTACCCTAGTGATCTTTCCTCTTCTTTATTTTCTTCTCTCCTCTAATCTTCTGCTTTTTCTTCCTTTTCTCCCTCATTGTGGTTGCCTCGTAAGAGGTTGAGGGCTCCCCTTGAGTAGCTTTCGCCGCTCTGTTGCTATTAGCTACTCTTGAGGACTAAATCACCCACGTGTTTGCCGTGCGTGGAGATCCGTGTCCCTGGAAAGGAGGATCCTGGTAATTGAGGCCTCCTGAGACCAACACATTGCTTTGGCCTCTGCTTCAGGTAAACGGGAGGTGTGTTGTGGTCCTCAGCACATCAATCGGCTTTATGGATCAAGCGATCGGTACATCTACTGGGTGACTCGTTAAGGGTGGAGGCCACTTCAGGGATGTACTGTGAGCGTATAGGACCTGGCTAGCACTGGTGCAGGTGGTCTGCATCCCCTTGTTGGACTCGGTGGTGGGTGGTGCGGTCAGGTCCCGAAATTTTATAATTAAATAATGGAGAATAAAAACTTATTTTTTCTCCCGCGGGAGCAACAACTTGAAAATCTGAAACCGAAATATTTTGTAATTAAGAGGAAGGAGGGAAATTTCACAACTGTGTCTCCCTTCCTTATTTCAAAAGGAATATCGGCAATTGTTGGGGAAGTCAGAAAAGTTCAAAAGATGCGCTCTGGTGACTTGCTTGTAGAGGCTGCATCCGACTCTCAAGCAGCCATCCTGGCAAGTATGAAATCGTTGGCAAAATTGGAAGTGACTGTCTCGCCTCACGGAAACCTTAATTTCTCTTGTGGTGTTATCTCTGCAAGGGATTTATTATACTCGGCGACGGAAGAGATTCTGGATAATTTACAGAATCAGAAAGTCTGTGGCGTAAGACGCATCACAGTCAGACGAGATGGCAAAGTGATTGATACTAAGCACCTTGTTCTGACTTTTGCGACGCCAGACCTTCCGCAGTACGTAAAAGCTGCGTATATGAATTTACCCGTCAGGCCTTATATACCAAATCCCTTGCGATGTTTCCAATGTCAGCGCTTTGGACACTCGAAGAACGCCTCCAGAGGCAAACTTACCTGCGCTCGTTGTGCGGTAGTTGGCCACGATAGCTCGAACTGCACGGCAAAGGAGGCATGTGTCAACTGTCATGGTGACCATCCCTCCTATTCTCGAAGTTGTCCTCAGTATGTACTGGAAAAAGAGATCGCCACAATTAAGGTTAACAAGTGCTCCTATCCTGAGGCAAGACGACTAGTCACTTCGCGTACTCCACAGGCAGGAGTCAGTTATGCCACTGCTGCCAGAAAAGTCTTTAAATCGAGCAGCACCCAAACTGAATCTGTTTCTATTTCCCCAGTGAGATTACCCCAATCATCTGAAAAGCCAAAGTTTAAAAAAACTCCTACGTTTTCTAGAAAAGCCCCTTTTGCGAAATCAAAAGCGGAGAAAGCTTTGAAATTAAAAAAAGCAAAAACGACTTCGATTTCCACCCGTAACGCTTTTTCTTGCCTGGAGACTGACGCGGTTTCTCTATTTCCCTCGGACGATGATGGTTCGTTCGAGGATATGACAGAAGACCCGCCTTCCAGCTCCAGTAAAGGAGCTTTTCAATTTAAAAAATAACTTCCTTTATTTCTTGGAACTGCCATGGTTTGCGTTCACATCTTGATGACATCAAGTCTCTAATTACAGATCATAATCCCGCATGTTTTGCACTTCAGGAAACATTCCTGAAGTCTTACAATAACTTTTCCATGCGAGGAATTAACTGTATTAGGAAAGACTGTGGTGATAATGGCACAGTGTCTGGAGGTGTTTGTATATTAACATCTAATACTTACCCCAGCACTGTCCATCAATTGAATACTACTCTACAGGCTGTTGCTGTAAGAATTCATACTTCATGCTTATTAACAGTCTGTAGTCTATATTTACCACCACACGATGTCATACGCCAAGAGGAACTCGATGCATTAGTTGACCAGCTGCCTTCACCATTTCTGTTACTCGGTGACTTTAACGGACATAATTCTTTGTGGGGAAGTGATGATATTAATTCTCGCGGTCGGCAGATAGAACAGTTTATTTCTGATAACTGTCTCTGTCTGCTTAATACCGACGAGAAAACATATTTCCATATACCCACAAGAACGTTTCATTCCCTCTATTTGGCCATCTGTTCTCCATCTCTTCTGCCATTGTTAAATCTAACAGTAGGAAATGATCTGCATAATAGCGATCATTTTCCTCTCGTCATCTCCCAGACTGGAGGTGGTAGTGTAAGACAATGCTTACCTACTTACGTGTACAGTCGGGCAGATTGGACGTTATTTACACAGTTGGCAGTTGTTGATTATAAAATGGTTTCAGTCGAGGATATTAATGAAGCCGTATCAAAAGTCACCGAAACAATTAAGAATGCAGCTGATACTTCAATTCCTAAGAGTTTCCCTACACTACACAGGCGTAGCAAGCCTTGGTGGAATAAGGAATGCCAAGAGACATACAAAAAACAGAGGAAGTTATGGGGGTTATTTAGGAGATACCCCACAACGGAGAATCTTATCGCCTTTAAGAGAGCTAAAGCCTTAGCTCGCAGAGCTCGTCGTCGAAGTCAGAAGGAGTCTTGGTCTCTTTACGTATCTTCAATTACATCATCCACATCCAGTAAGCAGTTGTGGAGAAAAGTGAAAGCAGCCAATGGGATTTATAAGGATTTTTCAATTCCTATTTTAAAAACCGGAGCTGCTGTATACTCTTCTCCCGAAGACATTGCTAATATCCTTGGTGAAACTTTTGCGAGCGTCTCAAGCAACGACTCTTATAGTCCTTCCTTCTTAAGGACTGAGAGTCGTGCTGAGCGAACACCAATTCGTTTTAACCATGGTGAAGCCTTGCCTTACAACTGTGTATTTCGGATGTTGGAGTTGAAGAGAGCATTAAAGCAGACCCATGACACCAGTCCAGGACCAGACGGAATCAGCTATCAAATGCTTCGAAATTTAAGTCCAGACTCCCTATTGAACATATTACTTTTGTTTAATAGGATCTGGACTGAAAGGAAATTTCCATCAATTTGGAACGAAGCAATATTGATTCCGGTACTTAATGCTGGTAAAGATCCTTCCGATCCTTCACATTACCGACCAATAGCTCTGACGAGCTGCTTCTGTAAGACTCTCGAACGTATGGTCAACGCCCGCCTCGTATATGTCTTAGAAAAAAATAAATGTATACATATTAATCAGAGTGGTTTCCGAAAAGGGAGATCCACTCTTGATAATATCACATATTTGGAGACCCAAATCCGCAATGCTTTTGTGCGGAGGAACCATCTGGTCTCCATTTTCTTTGACATCGAGAAGGTTGGTTGGTTGGTTGGTTGATTTTTATGGCGCAAGGTCCAGATAAGGACAAGCTGCGCCAACCACAAGATATTATGCACCACTTTTTTTTTACCAATTAAAAGCATAAAATAGTTATATAGTTAAAATGTACTTTAAAAGTATAAAATAGATATATAGTTAAAATGTATATTAAAGGTATAAAATAGAAACATAGTTAAAGTGTATATTAAATGCCTATAAACATACAATATATACATGTATAAAATTAAAAACTTGATATTTAAATAAAATATTTCTAAATCAGATAAAATTCATAAATCCTATGTCTTTTAAAAACGGAAATAGATTGCGATGGGGTGGTTCCCCAAGCAGGTCTTCTAATGTTAAAATATTACTATTAAAATATCTAAAACGCTGATGGTTAAAATCTGGGCAATGAAATTAAAATATGATATACTGTAAAAGGTTCATCACACTTTTCACACCATGGTTGGAGATCACTTAAGATCAAATGTTTGTGGGTGAAACGCGTGTGACCAATTCGAAGGCGAGTCAGTCTGACATCTGCGCTTCGTGGAGATAAAACAGATAATGGAATGATGTATGAAAATATGGAATGGAGTTTGTTGCTGACTTGCAGGTCCCAGGATTCCTGCCAAAGAGAATATATGAAATGTTTGAATCCTTTTCTCATGTCCATTGATGGTATTGAAGGCAAAATGGAAGTAGCTGCAGATTTAGCGGCAGCATCAGCTTTCTCATTGCCATCTATTCCTATGTGGCTTGGTATCCAACAAAACAGTATCTCAAATCCCTTGTTAGTAACAGTATCAATTAATTTGAATATCTTAGACACAACTGGATGGCAATTATAGTTGTTATTCCTCAAAGCTTCTAATACACTCATACTGTCAGTGTACACACAGAATTTACGTTCATTTTTAGTTTGTAGCAGCTGAAGTGCTCGGTATATAGCCGTAGCCTCAGCGGTGAAGATGGAGCAGGATTTGTGAAGGCTATAACTGTAGGAGGTATCATCAAGATAAACTCCACAGCCAACTGATCCTGGACATTTGGATCCATCCGTAAATACTGGACTGTAAATAGTGTACTGACAGCGATGGAATGAATAAAGCTGTTGAAGAATAGCAGTACTTGTGTCTGATTTTTTATTCTTACCAAAGGGATTTAGCACAATAATGTGTGGATTATACCAAGGAGGATGTGCGAAAAGGTCGGTAGACTCGATTCGGACATCACATAGGTCAGAAAGCAAAATATAAGATTTAATACGAGAGAAAAGGTTGAATGCTTGATGGTCTAGCATTATATAATCTCTCTAAGAGCAGCACTTGGAATCGTGGAACGCAAGGGATGATGAGGTGAGGACATTATTTTTGAATAATAATTAAGAGACAGCTGTATCCGCCGCAGGTCTAATGGCAATTGCTGGCAAATTACATATAGACTCTGGACGGGTGATGTGCAGCTCCACAGCATATCCTTAAAGCAGTATGGTGAACAGTGTCCAATCTGCGTAAGATGGAGAGTCTAGCTGATCCATAAGCAACACAGCCGTAGTCAATTCGAGATAAAATTACAGACTGATAAATTCTTAGGAGTGATGTGCGATCTGCACCCCAAGATGTATTCGAAAGCACTTTGAGGATGTTAAGCAGTCGCTCACATTTCTTCCGCAGATGTAAAACATGCGGAAGGAAAGTTAACTTCTTGTCAAAAATCACGCCAAGGAATTTTATCTCACTGACTACAGGAATGGGTCTATTATTTATGTGAAGCACAGGATCATTATGGTAGCTAGTTTTCCTACAGAAATGGACACAGCAACTCTTACTAGGAGATATACTAAGACCATTCCGTTCACACCAAGTGGTTAAATTATTTACAGCTGTTTGCAATTGTCTCTCAATTATATTCATGTTTGAACCTGATATGAAATTTGTAAGTCATCAACATACAAAGTTCCATGAACAGAAGATGGTAATTGATGGAGTATGTCACTGATGAAAAGGTTACGCTTAAAATGCTACCTTGAGGGACACCCTCAGCTTGACTAAAGGTATTGGAAATTGTAGTTCCAACGCGCACTTTAAAAACGCGTGAGGCCAGAAAATTTTGGATAAATATTGGAAGATTACCCTTAAAGCCAAGATTATGCAGAGTACGGAGAATACCATAGCGCCATGTACGATCATATGCTTTCTCAACGTCGAAGAAAATTGCAACGAGATGGTTTCTCCTCACGAAAGCATTTCGAATTGGGATTCTAGATCCACTATGTTATCTATAGTGGATCGTCCTCTTCGAAATCCGCTTTGATGAAGATGTATGCAATTATTCTTCTCTAAGACGTAAATGAGTCTAGCATTGACCATACGCTCAAATGTTTTGCATAAGCAACTCGTAAGAGCTATTGGACGATAACTCAGAGGGTCAGATGAATCTTTTCCAGGCTTCAATATTGGAATCACTATCGCTTCTCTCCATGAAGTAGGATAAGCATGCTCAGTCCAGATTCTATTAAACAATGAAAGTATGTTTAATAAAGAATCATGATTTAAATGACGGAGCATTTGATACGAGATTCCATCTGGTCCTGGGCTAGTGTCGTTTTGGTTATATAAAGCAGACTTCAATTCTGACAGTTCAAAATTACAATTATAGGGTAGAATATGTCGATCATGAAAGCTTAGAGGTGTCCGCTCAGAGATTCTTTTAATCCTTAGAAAAGTAGGATTATATGAATCAGAGCTGGAAACACTAGCAAAGGTTTCACCGATGACATTAGCAATATCTACCGCTGAGGAGTGTATTGCAGCTCCGGTTTTTAATACAGGAATGGAATAATCCTGATAAATACCATTGGCTGCTTTAACTTTCCTCCATAATTGTTTACTTGTTGTCGATGAATTGATTGACGACACGTAGCGAATCCAAGATTCTCTTTGACTCTGACGTCTAACTTTTCGAGCTTCAGCTTTGGCTTTTTTAAAACCAACAAGATTCTCCGTAGTAGGGTATCTTCGGAATATATTCCATTGCTTCCTTTGTTTCTTATAGGAGAGTTGACACTTTTCATTCCACCAAGGTTTCCTGTGTTTATGTGGAATGATGGAATTTTTAGGGATAGCAACATCCGCAGCTCTGATTATTGTGTCGGTGACATATTTAACGGCATTATCTATCACATCTGTCTTAACTCTTGTCTCACTGATCACAGCCAATTGCGTGAAAAGTGACCAATCGGCTCGACTGTACACATAATTAGGTGGTTTGTGACGCACACTATTATTTCCAACCTGAGACACGATTAGAGGGAAATGATCACTATTGTAGAGGTCATTTCCAACTTTAAAATTCAGCAATGGCAGGAGTGATGGAGAACATATAGCTAAGTCCAGAGAGTGAAATGTCCGTGTAGGTTCGTGAAAATAAGTTTTCTCGTCGGTATTCAGCAGACAGAGGCAATTGTCAGATATGAACTGCTCTATCTGACGACCGCGAGAATTCGTATCTTCACTACCCCACAGAGTATTATGACCATTAAAATCACCTAGAAGCAGAAATGGAGCTGGGAGTTGGTCAATTAAATCATCTAGTTCCTCCGAATTTACGACGTCATGTGGTGGTAAATACAGGTTGCAAAACAGTGATCAGACAGGTTACATGAATTTTCACTGCTACAGCTTGTAATGTAGTTCTTAGTGGATGTTCTGTACTAGAATATGAGTTTGATGTGAATATACAAACTCCTCCAGATACGGACGCATCACCACCATTATCCTTTCTAAAGCATTGAAACCCACGCATTTTGGTGTTAACAGTGGGCTTCAGGAATGTTTCCTGGAGAGCCACACATGCGGGTTGTAGCGAGATAACAGATTTGACGTCGTCTATTCGAGAACGGAAACCTCGACAATTCCATGAAACAAAGGAAGTCATTAATGGGATCAATGTTATTCACCAGCAGTGCTCATCTGAGTTTCTGATGAATCCTCAAAACTATCTCTATCTGAGGGATAGAGTTTAACAGTATCTTCCTCCAACGCTAGCCTCGCTTTTCTTTCTGTCAAGGAAGACCTACGAACGCCTTCTTTGGCAAGTTTTAATTTTTTTGCTTGAGATGCTCTTGATTTTGCAAGAGTCAGTTTGTGTACAGTGGTTGAAGATTTTGTATCATTTGGTTTGGGAGATTGTTTTGTTGAAGGCTCTGAAATACAATCAGTTTGTGTGCAGCAAGACCGAGTTACTTTCTTAGTAACAGTCGCATAGCTGATACCTGGCTGTGGTGTACGTGCGGCGACAATTCGTCGAGCCTCCGGATATGACACACTATTTTTGATTTTAACGGTAGTAATTTCCTTTTCCAACTGCCATGATGGGCATGATCGTGAATAGGCAGGATGGTCGCCTTTGCAGTTGACACAAACCTCCTTAGCATTGCAGGTAACACTATCGTGGCCAACGTCAGCACAACGGGCACATGTAAGTTTACCTCTGCAAGCTATTTTTGAATGACCAAATCGTTGGCATTGAAAGCAGCGAAGCGGATTTGGTATATAGGGTCTTACAGAGCATCGCATATAGGCAACTTTAATATGTTGTGGTAAATCAGGTGTTGAAAATGTCAAAATCAGATGTTTTGTGTTGATAGAAACACCATCTCGTTTAAGAGTAATCCGTTTGACACCACAGACTTTTTGAGATATTAAATTTTCCAATATTTCGTCTGTAGACGTATATATCAAATCCGCTGCAGAAATTACTCCCTTGGAAAAGTTTAATGTCGTATGAGGTTGAACGACAACATCCACATTTCCAATTGATTTTAGTGATTGTATAAGTATTGCTTGCCTTTCGGAAGCAATCTCAACTAAAATATCCCCAGTTCTTAGTCTTCTAATATTTTTTACTTCACCTACACAAGATGAAATACTCTTTTCAATGAGAAAAGGTGATACAAATTGGAAAGAACCTCCTTCAGTTCTTTTAACTATGAAATATTTAGCGTTCATCATGGACAATTGTTGCTCCAAAGGGAGGAAAGAATTAGTAGAAATATTCATGTAGAATATCATAAAATTCAGGGACTAGACGGCACCACCCACCACGGAGCCCTACGAGGGGATACAGGTTATTGTACCAGTGCTAGTCAGTCCCTATACGCTCACGGTACATCCCTGAAGTGGACTCCACCCTTAACGAGTCACCCAGTAGATGTACCGATCGCTTGATCCATAAAGCCGATTGATGTGCTGAGGACCACAACACACCTCCCGTTTACCTGAAGCAGAGGCCAAAGCAATGTGTTGGTCTCAGGAGGCCTCGAGTACCAGGATCCTCCTTTCCAGGGACACGGGTCTCCACGCACGGCAAACACGTGGGTGATTTAGTCCTCAAGAGTAGCTAATAGCAACAGAGCGGCGACAGCTACTCAAGGGGAGCCCTCAACCTCTATCGAGGAAACCACAACGAGGGAGAAAAGGAAGGAAAAGCAGAAGAATAGAGGAGAGAAGAAAATAAAGAAGAGGAAAGATCACTAGGGTACCTCGGGATTGTGACACCCGTGTTTACCTAAAGAAGGTAAACCCCCTGAGGGGGACATCGAGAAGGCATACGACCGTCCTGGCGATATGGAATTCTCCGTTCACTGTATGATTTTGGCTTTAGGGGTAATCTACCGATATTCCTAAAAAATTTTTTAAGCTCCCGTATTTTTAAAATCCGTATTGGAACTGTTTTTTCCAATACTTTTACTCAAGCCGAGGGCGTTCCCCAAGGCTCTATTTTAAGTGTCACTGTTTTTAATCTTTTCATCAGTAACATTTTACATCAATTACCACCATCAATAAATGGTACACTCTATGTTGACGACCTGCAAATATCATGTCAGGGGACTAATATGTGATTAATTGAGAGACAACTGCAAACAGCGGTGAACAAGCTTGCAGCATGGTGTGCTGAGAATGGCCATACTCTATCTCCTAGTAAGAGTAAATGTGTCCACTTCTGTAGAAAGACTAGCCTGCATAATGATCCTATTATTTGTATCAACAGCACTCCAATACAAGTAGTCAATGAAATAAAATTCCTGGGTATTATCTTTGACCGAAAACTAACCTTTCTACCGCATGTTTTATATTTGCGGAAGAAGTGTGAGCGATCGCTTAATATCCTCAGGGTGTTGTCAAATACATCTTGGGGTGCAGATCGCACATCACTTCTTCGAGTTTATCAGTCATTGATTCTATCCCGCATTGACTACGGATGTGTTGTTTATGGATCGGCTAGATCTTCCGTTTTACGAAGACTGGACACAGTTCATCACTCTGCTTTGAGGATATGCTCTGGGGCATTCCGCACATCACCCGTCCAGAGTCTATACGTGATATGTAATCAACTACCGTTAGACCTGAGACGAATGCATCAGTCTCTCAATTATTACGCTAAAATCATGTCGACCCCTGATCATCCAGTACGTTCCATGGTTCCTAATGCCTTTCATAAAAGACTATATGATGCTCGCCCAATGAGCATCCCACCTTTTCTCACACGAGCCAAATCAAATCTGTGGCTCTCAGACCTATATGATGTTCAAATTGAAACAAATGATCATTTTCTTCATGCGCCTTGGTATGATCCAACAATTAACTTTAATAACTCTTTTGCTCAGTTTTCAAAATCAGACATAACACCTATTGTTTTTCAAGCGCTTTTTTCCAACCATCGCTGTCAGTATCAATCATACATACCTGTATTCACAGATGGCTCAAAAACAGCAGGACATGTGGGCTGTGGAGTTTTTATTTACAATACACCTTTTAGTTACAGTCTGCATTCGTCCTGCTCCATCTTTACTGCTAAAGCCACAGCTATCTATTATGCGCTCCAGCATGTGAATACAGATTGTCATCGTCAATTTTGTATATATACTGACAGCATGAGTGTATTGGAAGCATTGAGAAACAATAGTTTTACTTGCCATCCTGTTGTGTCAAAGATTTACAGAGCATTAGACTCCCTTGCTGGCAAGGTATATGATATTATATTTTTTTGGATACCAAGTCACGTATGTCTTGATGGAAATGAGAGAGCGGATGCAGCTGCAAAGGCTGCTTTAGATCCAGTTTCACTATCGGTTCCGCTCTCTGATGTGAGAAAGAGTATTAAAAGTTTTATACATGGTCTTTGGCAAGAATTGTGGAACATGCAGGTCGGCAACAAGTTACATACCATTTTCTCATCCCTCATCTCATTATCAATTTTACCTTTACGAAGTGCTGATGTTAGATTGACTCGCCTTCGTATTGGACACACACGTTTCACACACAGACATTTGTTTTTAAGTGAACTTAATCCATGGTGTGAAGCGTGTGATGAACCATTTACTGTTTATCATATTTTAATCTCATGTCCTAATTTTAACGTCTACCGTTTTAAATTTTTTAAAACAAACTTTTTAACTATGTTTGATTTGGTGGGAGAAGCACTCCACAGAAATCTATTTGCTTACTTGAAAGCAATAGGTTTTTCTAATTTTATTTAATTTTTATTTATACATTTTAAAATTTTATATATGTATTCATTTTTTACCATTTTATATATATATGGATTTTAAGATTATACATACACTGATTTTTGTTTTTTAAAATTTTAATGTTGCTTGGGTTTTCAAAAAAAATTAACATATATGTATATATATAATAAAAGAAAATAAGTAAATGAGAAAATATATATGTATGTGTTCTTCCGAAACTTTATCCTTGGCGCAGCATGTCCATATTTGGACCTTGCGCCATAAAACCCAACCAACCAACCAACCAACCACTTGTATCTAAAATATTCAAATTAATTAATTCTGTTACTAACAAGGGATTTGAGATACTATTTTGTTGGATACCAAGCCACATAGGAATAGATGGCAATGAGAAAGCTGATGCTGCCGCTACATCTGCAGCTACTTCCATTTTGCCTTCAATACCATCAATGGACATGAGAAAAGGATTCAAACATTTCATACATTCTCTTTGGCAGGAATCCTGGGACCTGCAAGTCAGCAACAAACTCCATTCCATATTTTCATACATCATTCCATTATCTGTTTTATCTCCACGAAGCGCAGATGTCAGACTGACTCGCCTTCGAATTGGTCACACGCGTTTCACCCACAAACATTTGATCTTAAGTGATCTCCAACCATGGTGTGAAAAGTGTGATGAGCCATTCACAGTATATCATATTTTAATTGTGTGTCCAGATCTTAGATATTTTAATAGTAACATTTTAACATTAGAAGATCTGCTTGGGGAACCACCCCATCGCAACCTATTTGCGTTTTTAAAAGACATAGGATTAATGAATTTTATCTGATTTAGAAATATTTTATTTTAATTTCAAGTTTTTAATTTTATACGTGTATATATTGTATGTTTACAGACTTTTAATATATATTTTAACTATATTTCTATTTTATACCTTTAATATACATTTTAACTATATTTCTACTTTATAATTTTAATGTACATTTTAACTATATTACTATTTTATGTTTTTAATTGAAAAAAAACTGTTGTATAATATCTTGTGATTGGCGCAGCTTGTCCTTATCTGGACCTTGCGCCATAAAAATCAACCAACCAACCAACCAACCAACCTCAATATCTATAAATTGTAAATAAATTCAAATTATGCAAATACTAAAAAAGTATTCTGCTGTAAAGAAAAACATTTGTATTGTAACTAATGTATTGTATCGTATTGTAATTAGAATGTTAAATGTGTAATATTGTTATCAAAAATGTGCAAACGCACCATAGAAATGTAAACAATTATGAAAAATATTCTTGCCATTGCAAGACTTTGTAAATATTTTTTTGTTGATAAATAAATGCTCTGTCGATGGGGGGCGTGGCCAGCCCAGATCAAGGTAAGTGCACCACAATTCAGGACAGTGACCCAGATACTAAGCTATGTTCAACTCCTACACTGAAATAAAAATCTGCTATGGTTTCACAATTTTCTACCGAGGTAAATGGCCGAGGCTAGAAACCTCACAAACAGATGTTAGACCAATAGATTTTAAAGTCATAGTTGCGCTCACATTAACTATTGAGAGTCACCGAAAAAATAGCAGCCTCCCTGAGTGATAAAAGCTCTACTGGAGCTCTATTTTTGGACGTGGAAAAGGCGTTTGATAGGGTTTGGCATTGGGGTCTCCTGTGTGTGTGTGTGTGTGTGTGTGTATAAGTTAATTAAATACAAATTTCCTCCCTATCTGATTAAGCGAATTGGGAGCTATCTTAATAATAGAACTTTTCAGGTTAGAATATGCGAGATTCTGTCCACCAGGAAAAACATAGAGGCTGGGGTCCCCCAGGGCTCCCTACTAGGACCATTTCTCTTTAACATTTATATAAATGACATCCCCCAGAACTTCCATACTATGCTAGCGCTGTTCGCTGACGACACAGCAATTCTATCAACTAGTAAAGACCTTGAAAAAATACGCAATAACCTCAGCAGGCACATAAAAGATATAGAAACATGGTTATTGAAATGGAAAATTAAAAGTAAACAAATCTACGGCCATCATGTTCACGAGGAAAATAAACATGTGCAAACCACTTGAACTGTATGGTGAAAAATTTAAATGGGACAACTCAGCCAAATATCTAGGAGTAATCCTAGATAGGAGGCTTACATGGAATAAACACATCAAGGCAGTCGTCAACAAAACCAAAACTCACATCCTATATTCAATAATCACCAGAAATTCAAAACTTTCCACCAAAAACAAAATACTAGTTTACAAAACGTATATCAGGCCAACTATGACTTATGCGTCCCAAATTTGGGGAGGGGTTTGTGTTTCTTCCCTATCCAGTTTAGAAGCCCAACAAAATAAAATTTTAAGATTAATTGCCAACGCGGAATGGTATTTTAGGAACACTCTAATAAGGAAAAATCTAGGCATAGTAACACTCAACAAATTCATCAAACACTTGGCTTATGACTTCCATGAAAAATTATATAGAATCGAAAATGCCTGTATACAAAACATCCCCAACTATGACATTAGCCACAACACAAATTTACACAGACCCAGAGCCGTCTTAAGACATAGACCTAATATAGAAAACCTCTAATTGCTTCTTTTGCCTTCCCTGGTTAAAATAACAAACTCTAAAATATTATTTACTAAAGCATGTTTTTAACCATATCTCAGGTCGATAGATGGCGCCACTAATCTTATTGCAGTACTTCTCGCTAATACTTCTGTCTATGTAAACTAATGAAATTAATAAAAATGTCATCATGTGTATCACAATAACACCCCTGGGAGTGCTCCCTATAAATTATGTAAATGTAAATAGTACTTCTGTTTTGTAAATATTGTACTGTACAAAATGGAATTTTGGATAATATTCGTGAATCCATAGCTCTAATAGAGACAAAAATTGTGATGTGAACATTGTAAACAATGTGATAATTAACTACAATCGACAACTCGATGGATATTTCATTAATGGAGGTAAGTGCGAGTTTATTACCTTAGATTGCACTGATACATTTTTTGTTATAAATACAAATGGATATCCCATAGAAATAAATGCAAATATGTTAAAAGATGAATTTCTAACTACTTATTATATGTATGTAAATGATCCAAATTTTCTCATGGTTTTTAATCCTAATTTATTTGATAATTTTGGTTTTAAAATAATGCTAAGAAAGCAGAATTTTGTTAAGTACTTTTTTAAGATTAAAAACTGTATTGACAATATTAATAATGTAAACAGCAACAGGTGCCCATCACCCGCTGCTACAACTGTCCGCCAGGTGCCGAAAGGCAAAAGGACAATGAAAATTAATAGCAATAGCTTGACACCAAGCAAGAAAGTTGCTATTGCAACCTCAAATAGATACGACTCACTTGAAATAGATGTGGATGACCCCACGCCATTCAACAATAGTACAAATATGTCAAATGTAAACAATTCAAATAATGTCATAAATGTAAATGGTACTCAATATAATAGTCAGAATCCTAACAGCAATACTAATGTAAATAATAACAACGCCAGTAATCAGGCTAAAGAAGGAAAACCCCCATCGATCATGATAAAAACAGATAAAAGATTCACAGATGTCTTAAAACATTTAAATGATGAGCTACCTTTCCCCATAATGGGAAAACCAGATGGTGATTTCCTAAAAATTTTCGTTAAAACAACAGCTGAACACAGGGAGCTAACTAGATACTTAACAGAAAAAAAATTCACTTATTATATAATAAATCCCAGATATATGAGATCTTTAAAATTCGTAGTAAGAGGGCTACCCATTGATTCCTCAGTTGAGGAAATTAAATCATGGCTAGAAGAGAAAGGATTCATTGTCAATAAAGTAGCTCAAATGAGGCGGCCAAAGGGCGACAGGAGATTGATGCCCCTTTTTCAAATTCAACTACCAAATTGCCCAGAAACAAAAAAGATAGTAGAAACTACTAGCCTAGGGCACTGGATAGTAAAAATAGAAAAATATAGATCGGCGGGAGGTGTGGCCCAGTGCCACAACTCCCAACTGTTTAACCATAGTAGTGAAGTCTGCAATTTAAATCCCAGGTGCGTGAAATGCGCAGGGAATCATAAAACTGCTGACTGTATACATAAAAATAAACTCGAAAATCCTAAATGTGTTAATTGCAATGGCATGCACCCTGCTAACTACAGGGGCTGCCCAAGTTTCCCAAAACCAAAACCGAAAGTAACTCTGCAGCCAAGGAGCAATGCTATCAATCATCAAGTCCGCCCAGGGCTCAGCTACGCGGCTGCGGCGGCCCCCACACTCTCTCAACCTCCCCTCCAAGAGAGCAACCGCTCCTCTCCGAATGAACTACCCCCTGCACCGACCCCCCAACAGGGAAGGAGGGAAAGAGCAAACGATCGTCTCCCAGGCAACGACCTTGCAGCAATATTAAATACTTTAAAAGAGCTCTCGGAAAACAGAGCATTCTTTCAATTAATGGATATAATGTCTAAAGTTCTCCCACAAATCAGGCACACTAACAACATCAGTGAGCTTTTTTGCCAACTATTCGAAGCCGTAAGGCCCCTAGTTAGCAATAGTAATGTAACACCATGAGTGCACACGGTTTCTGCTTTTCCATCTGTACATGGAACGCAAATGGCATTCTATCAAAAATTGAAGAAATAAGGGACTTCTTAGACGAATACTCCCCAGATGTAGTACTTATACGAGAGACACATCTGAGGAGTTACCAGAAAATAAACATTAAAAATTATACTATACATAGAGATGACAGGGTCAATAGAGATAACAGGGAGCGTTTCTGCCAGCCGGGAGGAACCGCAATACTAATTAAAAATATTATCCCACACAATAAAGTAGACACACCAAATCTCGAAGTAGCTGAAGCCACAATTGTTAAAATTAATTATAATGATATGCATGCATTTAACTTAGCCTCAATTTACATCCCCCCAAAAAAATATCCCAAATTTCCCGCAAAGGAACTAATCCCAACACAAGACCTCATTAATATAATGAATTTGAATAATGATACTATAATAGGAGGAGACTTCAACTCCCACCACACAAGCTGGAACTGTAACAGGGCAAACACCTTCGGCCTTGCACTGAAAAGATTCACCGATCAAAACAATTACAGAATTGAAGCCCCTCAGCAACCCACCAGAATTGGAGGCCACATCAGAGCAACCGCATCTGTAATAGACTTTTTTATCATTAAAAATTTTCCATATAAATGCAATATAGAAACACTGTGTGAAATGACCAGTGATCACAACCCGGTCATTGGAAACTACGACATAACCCACCAGGACAATACAATAAAATACACTCTAATACCCAACTGGGAGAAATATAAAAATAAAATTATTAATAAGCTGGCAAATCTAGATCTACAAATTGATAATAATGAAGACGCCGCAAAGGCAATCAAAAATTTATCCGAAATAATTATTGACATCCATGACAGTACCGCAAATAAATACCCAAAAAACACTAAAACATGTTTTATGTCCAAGGAAATTAAACAAAAGATTAAAACCAGAAATAAACTTCGTAAAGCATGGCAGAGTTCTGGAGTCGCATCGGATAAAACTATCTATAATAAATTTCATAATAAATTAAAACAAGAAATTAAACTATATAGGGAAAAGCAATGGGCAGACCACATTAGCTCCCTGGCAGCTGATGACGGATCACTTTGGAAAGCGGTCAGCTTCAGGAAAAAGATTTTTTGTTCTAGTGAGGAAGGGTGGGATGCTGTATAGTCTAGCATCATATATCCTCTTCAGAGTAGGAGTAACATCAGAAGAATATAATGGATGATGAGGGTCAGACATAATTTTACAATAGTAATTGAGAGACAGCTGCATACGTCGCATGTCTAAAGGCAATTGTTGGCATATTGCATAAAGACTATGGACGGGTGATGTGCGGAATGCGCCTGAACATATTCTCAGAGCAGAATGATGGACAGTGTCCAGTCTGCGTAGAACAGAAGATCTAGCGGATCCATAAACAACACAACCATAGTCAAGTCGAGATAAAATTAATGATTGGTAAACTCGGAGGAGTGACGTGCGATCAGCACCCCAAGATGTATTTGAAAGCACCTTGAGGATATTGAGTGATCGCTCGCACTTCTTCCGCAAATGTAAAACATGCGGAAGAAAGGTTAATTTATGGTCAAATATCACTCCGAGGAATTTTATCTGACTGACAACTGGTATAGGTGTGTTGTTTATACAAATATCAGGATCATTGTGGAGGCTAGTCTTCCAGCAGAAATGGACACATTTGCTCTTGCTAGGAGATAGTGTATGGCCATTCTCAGCACACCATGCAGCTAATTTATTAACAGATGTTTGTAGTTGTCTCTCAATTAAACGCATGTTTGACCCTTCACAGGATATTTGCAGGTCATCAAGATACAATGTACCATGCACAGATGATGAAAGTTGATGAAGTATGCTGCTTATATGAAGATTAAAAAGGGTGACACTTAAAATACTTCCCTGAGGAACACCTTCAGGTTGGTTAAAAGTATTGGATAAAACAGTACCAATACGAAATTTAAAAACTCGGGAGCGTAAAAAATTTTGGATAAATATCGGCAAATTACCCCTAAAGCCAAAATCATACATCCTACGGGGAATTCCATAACGCCATGTACGGTCATAAGCCTTTTGTATGTCAAAGAAAATGGAAACCAGATGATTTCTCCGCACAAATGCATTGCGGATTTGCGTTTCCAGAAGAGTAATATTATCTAGAGTGGATCTTCCTTTACGGAAGCCACTCTGATTAACATGAATGTATTTATTTATTTCTAAAACATATACGAGGCGGGCGTTGACCATACGTTCAAGAGTCTTACATAAGCAACTCGTCAGAGCTATTGGTCGATAATGTGAAGGAACAGAAGGATCCTTACCAGCCTTAAGGATCGGAATCACTATTGCTTCGCTCCAAAGTAATGGGAATTTGTTTTCAGTCCAGATCCTGTTAAACAAAAACAGCATGTTCAACAGTGAGCCGGGACTTAAATGGCGAAGCATTTGATAGCTGATTCCATCAGGTCCTGGGCTAGTATCATTGGCCTGCTGTAATGCTTTTTTCAATTCCAACATCCGAAATTTACAGTTGTACGGAAAAGCTTGTCCATGGTTGAAAAGAATTGGTATTCGCTCAGCGCGACTCTTAGTCCTTAAGAACGAAGGACTGTAAGAGTCGTTGCTTGAGACACTAGCAAAGGTTTCACCAAGAACGTTAGCGATGTCCTTAGGAGAAGAATACACAGCAGCTCCGGATTTTAATATAGGAATAGAGAATTCCCTATAGATTCCATTGGCTGCTTTTACTCTTCTCCACAACTGTTTACTGGATGTGGAAGAAGTTATTGATGACACATAGCAAGACCAAGATGCCTTCTGACTTCGACGACGAGCTCTGCGAGCTAATGCTTTTGCTCTCTTAAAGGCGATAAGATTCTCCGTTGTGGGGTATCTTCTGAATAGCCCCCATAACTTCCTCTGTTTTTTATATGTCTCTTGGCATTCTTTGTTCCACCAAGGTTTGCAATGCCTGTGTGGTATAGAGGAACTTTTAGGTATTGATGCATCAGCTGCATTCTTAATTGTTCAGTGACTTTACAAACAGCAATATCAATATCTTCGATCAAAACCATTTCATCATCAACGACTGCCAATTGCGTAAATAATGTCCAATCTGCCCGACTGTACACGTAAGTAGGTAGACATTGTTCTACTCTACTACCTCCAGTCTGGGAGATGACGAGAGGAAAATGATCGCTGTTGTGCAAATCATTTCCTACTGTTAAATTTAACAATGGCAGAAGAGATGGAGAACAAATGGCAAGATCAAGAGAATGAAATGTTCTCGTGGGTACATGGAAATATGTTTTCTCGTCGGTATTAAGCAGACAGAGACTGTTATCTGAAATAAAACGATCTATCTGCCGACCGCGAGAATTAGTGTCATCATTTCCCCACAAAGAACTATGGCCGTTAAAGTCACCAAACAGTAGAAATGGTGTTGGCAGCTGATCTATTAATGCATCGAGTTTCTCTTGGCAGATGACATCATGTGGTGGTAGATATAAACTACAGACTGTCATTAAGCATGTTGTGTGAATTCTCACAGCTACAGCCTGTAGAGTAGTATTCAATGGATGGACAGTGCTGGGATAATTATTTGAGGTTAATATACAAACACCTCCAGACACTGCACCATCGTCACCACAGTCTTTTCTAGAGCATGTAAACCCTCGCATTCCAAAGTTATTGCTCGACTTCAGGAATGTCTCCTGAAGGGCAATGCATGCGGGGTTGTATGCTGAAATTATAGACTTGATATCATCATGATGAGAACGCAAACCATGGCAGTTCCAAGAAACTAAGGAAGTTATTGTTGAGTTAGAAAAGCTCCTTTCCCGGAGCCGGAAGGCATGCCATCTGACATCTCCTCCAAAGACAGATGCCCCTCAGGGGGTTTACCTTCTTTAGGTAAACACGGGTGTCACAATCCCGAGGTACCCTAGTGATCTTTCCTCTTCTTTATTTTCTTCTCTCCTCTACTCTTCTGCTTTTCCTTCCTTTTCTCCCTCAGTGTGGTTGCCTCGTAAGAGGTTGAGGGCTCCCCTTGAGTAGCTTTCGCCGCTCTGTTGCTATTAGCTACTCTTGAGGACTAAATCACCCACGTGTTTGCCGTGCGTGGAGACCCGTGTCCCTGGAAAGGAGGATCCTGGTAATTGAGGCCTCCTGAGACCAACACATTGCTTTGGCCTCTGCTTCAGGTAAACGGGAGGTGTGTTGTGGTCCTCAGCACATCAATCGGCTTTATGGATCAAGCGATCGGTACATCTACTGGGTGACTCGTTAAGGGTGGTTGGTTGGTTGGTTGGTTGGTTGGTTTTTATGGCGCAAGGTCCAGATAAGGACAAGCTGCGCCAATCACAAGATATTATACAACAGTTTTTTTTTTTTCACCAATTAAAAACATAAAATAGTAATATAGTCAAAATGCACATTAAAAGTATAAAATAGAAATATAGTTAAAATGTATATTAAAGGCATAAAATAGAAATATAGTTAAAATATATATTAAAAGTCTGTAAACATACAATATATACATGTATAAAATTAAAAATTAAAAACTTGATATTTAAATAAAATATTTCTAAATCAGATAAAATTCATAAATCCTATGTCTTTTAAAAACGCAAATAAATTGCGATGGGGTGGTTCCTGCCAAATCTTCTAATGCTAAAATATTACTATTAAAATATCTAAAACGATGATGGTTAAAATCTGGACACACAATTAAAATGTGATATACTGTAAATGGTTCATCACACTTTTCACACCACGGGTGGAGATCACTTAAGATCAAATGTTTGTGGGTGAAACGCGTGTGACCAATTCGAAGGCGAGTCAGTCTGACATCTGCGCTTCGTGGAGATAAAACAGATAATGGAATGATGTATGAAAATATGGAATGGAGTTTGTTGCTGACTTGCAGGTCCCAGGATTCCTGCCAAAGAGAATATATGAAATATTTGAATCCTTTTCTCATGTCCATTGATGGTAATGAAGGCAAAATGGGAGTAGCTGCAGATTTAGCGGCAGCATCAGCTTTCTCATTGCCATCTATACCTATGTGGCTTGGTACCCAACAAAACAGTATCTCAAATCCCTTATTAGTAACAGTATCAATTAATTTGAAAATCTTAGACACAACTGGATGGCAATTATAGTTGTTATTCCTCAAAGCTTCTAATACACTCATACTGTCAGTGTACACACAGAATTTACGTTCATTTTTAGTTTGTAGCAGCTGAAGTGCTCGGTATAAAGCCGTAGCCTCAGCGGTGAAGATGGAGCAGGATTTATGAAGGCTATAACTGTACGAGGTATCATCAAGATACACTCCACAACCAACTGATATTGTACATTTGGATCCATCCGTAAATACTGGAGTGTACATAGTATACTGACAGCGATGGGATGAATAAAGCTGTTGAAGAATAGCAGTATTTGTGTCTGATTTTTTATTACTTCCAAAGGGATTCAGCACAATAATGTGTGGATCATACCAAGGGGGATATGCGAAAAGGTCGGTAGACTCGATTCGGACATCACATAGGTCAGAAAGCAAAATAATGGATTTAATACGAGAGAGAAAAGGTTGAATGCTTGATGGTCTAGCATTATATAATCTCTTAAGAGCAGCACTTGGAATCGTGGAATACAAGGGATGATGAGGTGAGGACATCATTTTTGAATAATAATTAAGAGACAGCTGAATCCGCCGCAGGTCTAATGGCAATTGGTGGCAAATTACATATAGACTCTGGACGGGTGATGCGAAAAGCTCCACAGCATATCCTTAAAGCAGTATGGTGAACAGTGTCCAATCTGCGTAAGATGGAGAGTCTAGCTGATCCATAAGCAACACAGCCGTAGTCAATTCGAGATAAAATTACAGACTGATAAATTCTTAGGAGTGATGTGCGATCTGCACCCCAAGATGTATTCGAAAGCACCTTGAGGATGTTAAGCAGTCGCTCACATTTCTTCCGCAGATGTAAAACATGCGGAAGGAAAGTTAACTTCTTGTCAAAAATCACACCAAGGAATTTTATCTCACTGACTACAGGAATGGGTCTATTATTTATGTGAATCACAGGATCATTATGGTAGCTAGTTTTCCTACAGAAATGGACACAGCAACTCTTACTAGGAGATATACTAAGACCATTCCGTTCACACCAAGTGGTTAAATTATTTACAGCTGTTTGCAATTGTCTCTCAATTATATTCATGTTTGAACCCTGATATGAAATTTGTAAGTCATCAACATACAAAGTGCCATGAACAGAAGATGGTAATTGATGGAGTATGTCACTGATGAAAAGGTTAAAAAGGGTTACGCTTAAAATGCTACCTTGAGGGACACCCTCAGCTTGACTAAAAGTATTGGAAATTGTAGTTCCAATGCGCACTTTAAAAACGCGTGAGGCCAGAAAATTTTGGATAAATATTGGAAGATTACCCTTAAAGCCAAGATTATGCAGAGTACGGAGAATACCATAGCGCCATGTACGATCATATGCTTTCTCAACGTCGAAGAAAATTGCAACGAGATGGTTTCTCCTCACGAAAGCATTTCGAATTCGCGATTCTAGATCTACTATGTTATCTATAGTGGATCGTCCTCTTCGAAATCCGCTTTGATGAAGATGTATGCAATTATTCTTCTCTAAGACGTAACTGAGTCTATCATTGACAATGCGCTCAAATGTTTTGCATAAGCAACTCGTAAGAGCTATTGGACGATAACTCAGAGGGTCAGATGAATCTTTTCCAGGCTTCAATATTGGAATCACTATCGCTTCTCTCCATGAAGTAGGATAAGCATGCTCAGTCCAGATTCTATTAAACAATGAAAGTATGTTTAATAAAGAATCATGATTTAAATGACGGAGCTTTTGATACGAGATTCCATCTGGTCCTGGGCTAGTGTCGTTTGCTTTAGATAAAGCAGACTTCAATTCTGACAGTTCAAAATCACAATTATAGGGTAGAATATGTCGATCATGAAAGCTTAGAGGTGTCCGCTCAGCGATTCTTTTAATCCTTAGAAAAGTAGGATTATATGAATCAGAGCTGGAAACACTAGCAAAGGTTTCACCGATGACATTAGCAATATCTACCGCTGAGGAGTGTATTGCAGCTCCGGTTTTTAATACAGGAATGGAATAATCCTGATAAATACCATTGGTTGCTTTAACTTTCCTCCATAATTGTTGACTTGTTGTCGATGAATTGATTGACGACACGTAGCAAATCCAAGAATCTCTTTGACTCTGACGTCTAACTTTTCGAGCTTCAGCTTTGGCTTTTTTAAAAGCAACAAGATTCTCCGTAGTAGGGTATCTTCGGAATATATTCCATTGCTTCCTTTGTTTCTTATAGGAGAGTTGACACTTTTCATTCCACCAAGGTTTCCTGTGTTTATGTGGAATGATGGAATTTTTAGGGATAGCAACATCCGCAGCTCTGATTATTGTGTCGGTGACATATTTAACGGCATCATCTATCACATCTGTCATAACTCTTGTCTCACTGATCACAGCGAATTGCGTGAAAAGTGACCAATCGGCTCGACTGTACACATAATTAGGTGGTTTGTGACAAACACTATTACTTCCAGCCTGAGACACGATTACAGGGAAATGATCACAACATACTCAAATGATCCTCAAGTTCTTTTAATTATGAAGAACTTCGCTTCACACATTGGCAATTGTTGCTCCCGAGGGAGTGAGGAGAAAGTAGATTTATTCATAAATGTATCAAAATAATATTCAGGGACTAGACGGCACCACCCACCACGGAGCCCTACAAGGGGATACAGGTTAACTGTACCAGTGCTAGTCAGTCCCTATACGCTCACGGTACATCCCTAAATTGGACTCCACCCTTAACGAGTCACCCAGTAGATGTACCGATCGCTTGATCCATAAAGCCGATTGATGTGCTGAGGACCACAACACACCTCCCGTTTACCTGAAGCAGAGGCCAAAGCAATGTGTTGGTCTCAGGAGGCCTCAATTACCAGGATCCTCCTTTCCAGGGACACGGGTCTCCACGCACGGCAAACACGTGGGTGATTTAGTCCTCAAGAGTAGCTAATAGCAACAGAGCGGCGAAAGCTACTCAAGGGGAGCCCTCAACCTCTTACGAGGCAACCACACTGAGGGAGAAAAGGAAGAAAAAGCAGAAGAGTAGAGGTTGGTTGGTTGGTTGGTTGGTTTTTATGGCGCAAGGTCCAGACAAGGACAAGCTGCGCCAACCACAAGATATTATGCACCAGTTTTTTTTTTTACCAATTAAAAGCATAAAATAGTTATATAGTTAAAATGTACATTAAAAGTTTCAAATAGATATAAAGTTAAAATGTACATAAAAAGTATAAAATAGAAATATAGTTAAAATATATATTAAAAGTATATAAACATACAATATACACATGTATAAAATTAAAAACTTGTATTTAAATAAAATATTTCTAAATCAGATAAAATTCATAAATCCTATGTCTTTTAAAAACGCACATAAATTGCGATGGGGTGGTTCCCCAAGCAGATCTTCTAATGTTAAAATATTACTATTAAAATATTTAAAACGCTGATGGTTAAAATCTGGACACACAATTAAAATGTGATATACTGTAAATGGTTCATCACACTTTTCACACCACAGTTGGAGATCACTTAAGATCAAATGTTTGTGGGTGAAACGCGTGTGACCAATTCGAAGGCGAGTCAGTCTGACATCTGCGCTTCGTGGAGATAAAACAGATAATGGAATGATGTATGAAAATATGGAATGGAGTTTGTTGCTGACTTGCAGGTCCCAGGATTCCTGCCAAAGAGAATATATGAAATGTTTGAATCCTTTTCTCATGTCCATTGATGGTATTGAAGGCAAAATGGAAGTAGCTGCAGATTTAGCGGCAGCATCAGCTTTCTCATTGCCATCTATACCTATGTGGCTTGGTACCCAACAAAACAATATCTGAAATCCCTTGTTAGTAAGATTATCAATTAATTTGAATATCTTAGACACAACTGGATGGCAATTATAGTTGTTATTCCTCAAAGCTTCTAAGACACTCATACTGTCAGTGTACACACAGAATTTACGTTCATTTTTAGTTTGTAGCAGCTGAAGTGCTCGGTATATAGCCGTGGCTTCAGCGGTGAAAGTGGAGCAGGATTTGTGAAGGCTATAACTGTAGGAGGTATCATCAAGATAAACTCCACAGCCAACTGATCCTGGACATTTGGATCCATCCGTAAATACTGGAGTGTACATAGTGTACTGACAGCGATGGAATGAATAAAGCTGTTGAAGAATAGCAGTATTTGTGTCTGATTTTTTATTACTTCCAAAGGGATTCAGCACAATAATGTGTGGATCATACCAAGGGGGATGTGCGAAAAGGTCGGTAGACTCGATTCGGACATCACATAGGTCAGACAGCAAAATAATAGATTTAATACGACAGAGAAAAGGTGGAATGCTTGATGGTCTAGCATTATATAATCTCTTAAGAGCAGCACTTGGAATCGTGGAACGCAAGGGATGATGAGGTGAGGACATTATTTTTGAATAATAATTAAGAGACAGCTGCATCCGCCGCAGGTTTAATGGCAACTGTTGGCAGATTACATATAGACTCTGGACGGGTGATGTGCGAAAAGCTCCACAGCATATCCTTAAAGCAGAATGGTGAACAGTGTCCAATCTGCGTAAGATTGAGAGTCTAGCTGATCCATAAGCAACACAGCCGTAGTCAATTCGAGATAAAATTACAGACTGATAAATTCTTAAGAGTGATGTTCGATCTGCACCCCAAGATGTATTCGAAAGCACTCTGAGGATGTTGAGCAAGCGCTCACATTTCTTCCGCAGGTGAAACACATGCGGAAGGAAAGTTAACTTCTTGTCAAAAATTACCCCGAGGAATTTTATCTCGTTGACCGCAGGAATAGGTCTATTACTTATGTGAAGCACAGGATCGGGATGAAGACTAGTTTTCCTACAGAAATGGACACAGTGACTCTTACTAGGAGATATACTAAGACCATTTCGTTCACACCAAGTAGTTAGGTTGTTTACAGCTGTTTGCAATTGTCTCTCAATTATATTCATGTTTGAACCCTGATATGAAATTTGTAAGTCATCAACATATAAATTCCTATGAACTGAAGATGGTAACTGATGAAGTATGTTATAGATGAAAAGGTTAAAAAGGGTTACGCTTAAAACGCTACCTTGAGGGACACCCTCAGCTTGAGTAAAAGTACTGGAAACTGTACTTCCAATACGTACTTTAAATAGCCTAGTAGCTAGAAAATTCTGTATAAATATTGGAAGATTACCCTTAAATCCAAGATTATGCATATTGCGGAGAATGCCAAAACGCCACGTACGATCGTATGCTTTCTCAATATCGAAGAAAATTGCAACAAGATGGTTTCTCCTCACAAAAGCATTTCGAATTTGGGATTCCAGATCTACTATGTTGTCAATAGTGGATCGTCCTCTTCGAAATCCGCTTTGTTGAAGGGGAATGCAATTATTCTTCTCTAAGATGTAAATGAGTCTAGCATTGACCATACGCTCAAACGTTTTGCACAAGCAACTCGTGAGAGCTATTGGACGATAACTCAGAGGGTCAGATGAATCTTTGCCAGGTTTCAATATTGGAATCACTATCGCTTCTCTCCATGACGTAGGATAAGCATGCTCAATCCAGATTCTATTAAACAGTGAAAGTATGTTTAATAAAGAATCATGATTTAAATGACGGAGCATTTGATACGAGATTCCATCTGGTCCTGGGCTAGTGTCGTTTGCTTTAGATAAAGCAGTCTTCAATTCTGACAATTCAAAATCACAATTATATGGTAGATTATGTTGATCATGAAATCTTAGATGTGTCCGCTCAGCGATTCTTTTAATCCTTAGAAAAGTAGGATTATATGAATCAGAGCTGGTTGGTTGGTTGGTTGGTTGGTTTTTTTGGCGCAAGGTCCAGATAAGGACAAGCTGCGCCAATCACAAGATATTATACCTCAGTTTTCTTTTCATTCATTAAAAGTATAAAATAGAAATATAGTTAAAATGTACATAAAAAGTATAAAATAGAAATATATTTTAAATGTACATAAAACTATAAAATAGCAATATAGTTAAAATATATATTAAAATATGTAAACATACAATATACACATGTATAAGATTAAAAACTTGTATTTAAATAAAATATTTCTAAATCAGATAAAATTCATAAATCCTATGTCTTTTAAAAACGCACATAAATTGGGATGGGGTGGTTTTCAAGCAGATCTTCTAATGTTAAAATATTACTATTAAAATATTTAAAACGCTGATGGTTAAAATCTGGACACACAATTAAAATGTGATATACTGTAAATGGTTCATCACACTTTTCACACCACGGTTGGAGATCACTTAAGATCAAATGTTTGTGGGTGAAACGCGTGTGACCAATTCGAAGGCGAGTCAGTCTGACATCTGCGCTTCGTGGAGATAAAACAGATAATGGAATGATGTATGAAAATATGGAATGGAGTTTGTTGCTGACTTGCAGGTCCCAGGATTCCTGCCAAAGAGAATATATAAAATATTTGAATCCTTTTCTCATGTCCATTGATGGTAATGAAGGCAAAATGGAAGTAGCTGCAGATTTAGCGGCAGCATCAGCTTTCTCATTGCCATCTATACCTATGTGGCTTGGTACCCAACAAAACAGTATCTCAAATCCCTTGTTAGTAAGAGTATCAATTAATTTGAATATCTTAGACACAACTGGATGGCAATTATAGTTGTTATTCCTCAAAGCTTCTAAGACACTCATACTGTCAGTGTACACACAGAATTTACGTTCATTTTTAATTTGTAGCAGCTGAAGTGCTCGGTATATAGCCGTAGCTTCAGCGGTGAAGATGGAACAGGATTTGTGAAGGCTATAACTGTAGGAGGTATCATCAAGATAAACTCCACAGCCAACTGATCCTGGACATTTGGATCCATCCGTAAATACTGGAGTGCACATAGTGTACTGACAGCGATGGAATGAATAAAGCTGTTGAAGAATAGCAGTACTTGTGTCTGATTTTTTATTTTTACTAAAGGGATTTAACACAATAATGTGTGGATCATACCAAGGTGAATGTGCGTAAAGGTCGGTAGACTCAATACGGACATCACATAGGTCAGAAAGCAAAATAATGGATTTAATACGAGAGAGAAAAGGTTGAATGCTTGATGGTCTAGCATTATATAATCTCTTAAGAGCAGCACTTGGAATCGTTGGTTGGTTGGTTGGTTGGTTGGTTTTTTTGGCGCAAGGTCCAGATAAGGACAAGCTGCGCCAAACACAAGATAGCTTACACAAGTTTTTTAAACCCATTAAAAGTATAAAATAATAATATAGTTAAAATGTACATTAAAAGTACAAAGTAGAAATATAGTTAAAATGTATATTAAAGGTATAAAATAGAAATATAGTTAAAATGTATATTAAAAGTTTGTAAACATACAAAATACACATGTATAAAATTAAAAATTTTATATTTAAGTAAGATATTTCTAAATCAGATAAAATTCATAAATCCTATGTCTTTTAAAAACGCAAATAGGTTGCAATGGGGTGGTTCCCCAAGCAGATCTTCTAATATTAAAATGTTACTATTAAAATATCTAAAACGCTGATGGTTAAAATCTGGGCATACAATTAAAATGTGATATACTGTAAATGGTTCATCACACTTTTCACACCATGGTTGGAGATCACTCAAGATCAAATGCTTGTGGGTGAAACGCGTGTGACCAATTCGAAGGCGAGTCAGTCTGACATCTGCGCTTCGTGGAGATAAAACAGATAATGGAATGATGTATGAAAATATGGAATGGAGTTTGTTGCTGACTTGCAGGTCCCAGGATTCCTGCCAAAGAGAATATATGAAATGTTTGAATCCTTTTCTCATGTCTGTTGATGGTATTGAAGGCAAAATGGAAGTAGCTGCAGATTTAGCGGCAGCATCAGCTTTCTCATTGCCATCTATTCCTATGTGGCTTGGTATCCAACAAAACAGTATCTCAAATCCCTTGTTAGTAAGAGTATCAATTAATTTGAATATCTTAGACACAACTGGATGGTAATTATTGTTGTTATTCCTCAAAGCTTCTAATACACTCATACTGTCAGTGTACACAAAAAATTTACGTTCATTTTTAGTTGTTACCAACTGAAGTGCTCGGTATATAGCCGTAGCCTCAGCAGTGAAGATGGAGCAGGATTTGTGAAGGCTATAACTGTAGGAGGTATCATCAAGATAAACTCCACAGCCAACTGATCCTGGACATTTGGATCCATCCGTAAATACTGGAGTGTACATAGTGTACTGACAGCGATGGAATGAATAAAGCTGTTGAAGAATAGCATTACTTGTGTCTGATTTTTTATTACTTCCAAAGGGATTCAGCACAATAATGTGTGGATCATACCAAGGGGGATGTGCAAAAGGGTCGGTAGATTCGATTCGGACATCACATAGGTCAGAAAGCAAAATTATGGATTTAATACGACAGAGAAAAGGTGGAATGCTTGATGGTCTAGCATTATATAATCTCTTAAGAGCAGTACTTGGAATCGTGGAACGCAATGGATGATGAGGTGAGGACATGATTTTGAATAATAATTAAGAGACAGCTGCATCCGCCGCAGGTCTAATGGCAATTGGTGGCAAATTACATATAGACTCTGGACGGGTGATGTGCGAAAAGCTCCACAGCATATCCTTAAAGCAGTATGGTGAACAGTGTCCAATCTGCGTAAGATGGAGAGTCTAGCTGATCCATAAGCAACACAGCTGTAGTCAATTCGAGATAAAATTACAGACTGATAAATTCTTAGGAGTGATGTGCGATCTGCACCCCAAGATGTATTCGAAAGCACTTTGAGGATGTTAAGCAGTCGTTCACATTTCTTCCGCAGATGTAAAACATGCGGAAGGAAAGTTAACTTCTTGTCAAAAATCACGCCAAGGAATTTTATCTCACTGACTACAGGAATGGGTCTATTATTTATGTGAATCACAGGATCATTATGGTAGCTAGTTTTCCTACAGAAATGGACACAGCAACTCTTACTAGGAGATAT
Source organism: Latrodectus elegans (assembly GCA_030067965.1). Classification (NCBI taxonomy): domain Eukaryota; kingdom Metazoa; phylum Arthropoda; class Arachnida; order Araneae; family Theridiidae; genus Latrodectus; species Latrodectus elegans. The sequence continues at coordinate 88,639,254 of CM057815.1, forward strand.
ACTAAGACCATTCCGTTCACACCAAGTGGTTAAATTATTTACAGCTGTTTGCAATTGTCTCTCAATTATATTCATGTTTGAACCCTGATATGAAATTTGTAAGTCATCAACATACAAAGTGCCATGAACAGAAGATGGTAATTGATGGAGTATGTCACTGATGAAAAGGTTAAAAAGGGTTACGCTTAAAACGCTACCTTGAGGGACACCCTCAGCTTGACTAAAAGTATTGGAAATTGTAGTTCCAACGCGCACTTTAAAAACGCGTGAGGCCAGAAAATTTTGGATAAATATTGGAAGATTACCCTTAAAGCCAAGATTATGCAGAGTACAGAGAATACCATAGCGCCATGTACGATCATATGCTTTCTCAACGTCGAAGAAAATTGCAACGAGATGGTTTCTCCTCACGAAAGCATTTCGAATTCGGGATTCTAGATCTACTATGTTATCTCTAGTGGATCGTCCTCTTCGAAATCCGCTTTGATGAAGATGTATGCAATTATTCTTCTCTAAGACGTAAATGAGTCTAGCATTGACTATACGCTCAAATGTTTTGCATAAGCAACTCGTAAGAGCTATTGGACGATAACTCAGAGGGTCAGATGAATCTTTTCCAGGCTTCAATATTGGAATCACTATCGCTTCTCTCCATGAAGTAGGATAAGCATGCTCAGTCCAGATTCTATTAAACAATAAAAGTATGTTTAACAAAGAATCATGATTTAAATGACGGAGCATTTGATACGAGATTCCATCTGGTCCTGGGCTAGTGTCGTTTGCTTTAGATAAAGCAGACTTCAATTCTGACAGTTCAAAATCACAATTATAGGGTAGAATATGTCGATCATGAAAGCTTAGAGGTGTCCGCTCAGCGATTCTTTTAATCCTTAGAAAAGTAGGATTATATGAATCAGAGCTGGAAACACTAGCAAAGGTTTCACCAATGACATTAGCAATATCTACCGCAGAGGAGTGTATTGCAGCTCCGGTTTTTAATACAGGAATGGAATAATCCTGATAAATACCATTGGCTGCTTTAACTTTCCTCCATAATTGTTGACTTGTTGTCGATGAATTGATTGACGACACGTAGCGAATCCAAGATTCTCTTTGACTCTGACGTCTAACTTTTCGAGCTTCAGCTTTGGCTTTTTTAAAAGCAACAAGATTCTCCGTAGTAGGGTATCTTCGGAATATATTCCATTGCTTCCTTTGTTTCTTATAGGACAGTTGACACTTTTTATTCCACCAAAATTTCCTGTGTTTATGTGGAATGATGGAATTTTTAGGGATAGCAACATCCGCAGCTCTGATTATTGTGTCGGTGAGATATTTAACGGCATCATCTATCACATCTGTCTTAATTCTTGTCTCACTGATCACAGCCAAATGCGTGAAAAGTGACCAATCGGCTCGACTGTACACATAATTAGGTGGTTTGTGACACACACTATTACTTCCAGCCTGAGACACGATTAGAGGGAAATGATCACTATTGTAGAGGTCATTTCCAACTACAAAATTCAGCAATGGCAAGAGTGATGGAGAACATATAGCTAAGTCCAGAGAGTGAAATGTCCGTGTAGGTTCGTGAAAATAAGTTTTCTCGTTGGTATTTAGCAGACAGAGGCTATGGTCGGAAATGAACTGCTCTATCTGTCGACCACGAGAATTCGTATCATCACTACCCCACAGAATATTATGACCGTTAAAATCACCGAGAAATAAAAATGGAGTTGGGAGTTGATCAACCAAGTCATTCAGTTCTTCTGCTTGGATGACATCATTCGGTGGTAAGTAAAGACTACATACTGTTATTAGACATGTGGTGTGGATTCTCACAGCCACTGCCTGGAGTGTAGTTCTTAACTGATGTGCTGTACTGGGGTAGTTGTTTGATGTAATTATACAAACTCCACCAGACACAGCAGCATCACCATCATTATCCTTTCTAAAGCACTGAAACCCACGCAGTTTGGTGACAACAGGGGGCTTCAGGAATGTCTCCTGGAGAGCCACACATGCGGGGTTAAAGCGAGAGATGATGGATTTGATGTCATGAAAGCGAGAACGAAAACCGCGACAATTCCAGGAAACAAAGGAAGTCATGAATGGAATATATTCTAACCTTTATCACTGTTGCTTATGGTCATCTCAGATGAGTCTTCAGAATTGAAATCATCATCTGATGGATGCAACTTGACAGTGTCTGCATCCAAACACAGAAGAGCTTTTCTTGCTTGCTGTTAACGAAGGCTTCCGAACGCCTTCTTTAGCTATTTTTAATTTCCTAGCCTTCAAGGCTTTTGATTTTGCCAAAGCTGATTTGGCAATTACAGATGTTGGTGCTTCTGTGTTTTTTTGCTTTGGGAGCAAACTAACTGTAGAAACAGAATTTATTTCTGTTTGGGTGCTGGAGGATCGGGTCACTTTTTTGTCATAGTTGCATAACTGATACCAGGAGTGGGAGTTCTGGAACTAACTGTGCGACGAGCTTCTGCATAGGAGACATTGTTTTTAATTTTGAAAGTGACAATTTCTTTTTCCAGTTGCCAAACGGGACAAGATCTAGAATAAGAAGTGTGGTCACCTTTACAGTTGACACACATTTCTTTGGCTTTGCAGGTAGTGCTATCATGGTCGTCAACTTGAGAACAGTGGGCGCAAGTAGGTTTCCCTCTGCAAGCCATTTTAGAATGTCCATAGCGTTGGCACTGGAAGCATCTTAGAGGATTAGGTATAAAAGGCCGTACAGAACATCTCATGTAAGCCACTTTGATGTTTTGTGGCAAGTCTGGTGTAGAGAAAGTCAAGATGAGATGCTTTGTATTTATAACAATGCCATCTCTCTTTATCGTTATTCTTTTCACAGCGCAGACTTTTTGTGTTTTCAAATTTTCCAGTATTTCTTCGGTGGAAGTATGAAACAAGTCCTCCGAAGAAATAACACCTCGTGAAAAATTTAAATTTTTATGAGGTTCAACACTTACGGCGATGTCACCAATTGTTTTTAGGTTTTGCATCAGGATTGATTGTTTATCCGTTACAGTTTCCACTAGCAGAACACCCGAACGCAATTTTTTGATTGATTTTACTTCTCCAAGGTAAGAAGTAATACCCTTTTGAATTAGAAATGGTGAAACATATTCAAAAGTATTTCCGATCCTTTTTATAATAAAATATTTGGCGCTAACATTTAACATTTGTTGCTCCCGAGGGAGTGAGGAGAATGTGTTTTTATCCATATAGGATTAATATAAATTCAGGGACCAGACGGCACCACCCACCACGGAGCCCTACGAGGGGATACAGTTTAGCTGTATCAGTGCTAGTCAGTCCCTATACGCTCACGGTACATCCCTGAAGTGGACTCCACCCTTAACGAGTCACCCAGTAGATGTACCGATCGCTTGATCCATAAAGCCGATTGATGTGCTGAGGACCACAACACACCTCCCGTTTACCTGAAGCAGAGGCCAAAGCAATGTGTTGGTCTCAGGAGGCCTCAATTACAAGGATCCTCCTTTCCAGGGACACGGGTCTCCACGCACGGCAAACACGTGGGTGATTTAGTCCTCAAGAGTAGCTAATAGCAAAAGAGCGGCGAAAGCTACTCAAGGGGAGCCCTCAACCTCTTTCGAGGAAACCACAACGAGGGAGAAAAGGAAGGAAAAGCAGAAGAGTAGAGGAGAGAAGAAAATATAGAAGAGGAAAGATCACTAGGGTACCTCGGGATTGTGACACCCGTGTTTACCTAAAGAAGGTAAACCCCCTGAGGGGGCACTTGGAATCGTGGAACGTAAGGGATGATGAGGAGTGGATATGATTTTAGAATAATAATTAAGAGACAGCTGCATCCGCCGCAGGTCTAATGGTAATTGTTGGCAAATTACATATAGACTCTGGACGGGTGATGTACGAAATGCTCCACAGCAAATCCTTAAAGCAGAGTGGTGGACGGTATCCAATCTACGTAAAATGGAAGATCTAGCCGATCCATAAGCAACACAACCATAGTCAATACGAGATAAAATGATTGATTGATAAATTCGGAGCAATGAAGTGCGATCTGCACCCCAAAATGTATTAGACAACACCTTGAGGATATTGAGCAATCGCTCGCACTTCTTCCGCAGATATAAAGTATGCGGAAGGAAAGTTAACTTCTTATCGAAAATTACCCCGAGGACTTTATCTCGTTGACCACAGGAATAGGTCTATTACTTATGTGAAGCACAGGATCAGGATGAAGACTAGTTTTCCTACAGAAATGGACACAGTGACTCTTAGTAGGAGATATACTAAGACCATTTCGTTCACACCAAGTAGTTAGATTGTTTACAGCTGTTTGCAATTGTCTCTCAATTATATTCATGTTTGAACCCTGATATGAAATTTGTAAGTCATCAACATATAAATTCCTATGAACTGAAGATGGTAACTGATGAAGTATGTTATTGATGAAAAGGTTAAAAAGGGTTACGCTTAAAACGCTACCTTGAGGGACACCCTCAGCGTGAGTAAAAGTATTGGAAATTGTAGTTCCAATACGTACTTTAAATAGCCTAGTAGCTAGAAAATTCTGTATAAATATTGGAAGATTACCCTTAAATCCAAGATTATGCATATTACGGAGAACACCATAACGCCACGTACGATCGTATGCTTTCTCAATATCGAAGAAAATTGCAACAAGATGGTTTCTCCTCACGAAAGCATTTGAATTTGGGATTCCAGATCTACTATGTTGTCAATAGTGGATCGTCCTCTTCGAAATCCGCTTTGTTGAAGGGGTATGCAATTATTCTTCTAAGATGTAAATGAGTCTAGCATTGACCATACGCTCAAACGTTTTGCACAAGCAACTCGTGAGAGCTATTGGACGATAACTCAGAGGGTCAGATGAATCTTTGCCAGGTTTCAAAATTGGAATCACTATCGCTTCTCTCCATGATGTAGGATAAGCATGCTCAGTCCAGATTCTATTAAACAATGAAAGTATGTTTAATAAAGAATCATGATTTAAATGACGGAGCATTTGATACGAGATTCCATCTGGTCCTGGGCTAGTGTCGTTTGCGTTAGAAAAAGCAGACTTCAATTCTGACAGTTCAAACTCACAATTATAGGGTAGAATATGTCGATCATGAAAGCTTAAAGGTGTCCGCTCATCGATTCTTTTAATCCTTAGAAAAGTAGGATTATACGAATCAGAGCTGGAAACACTAGCAAAGGTTTCACCGATGACATTAGCAATATCTACCGCTGAGGAGTGTATTGCAGTTCCGGTTTTTAATACAGGAATGGAATAATCCTGATAAATACCATTGGCTGCTTTAACTTTCCTCCATAATTGTTTACTTGTTGTCGATGAATTGATTGACGACACGTAGCGAATCCAAGATTCTCTTTGACTCTGACGTCTAACTCTTCGAGCTTGAGCTTTGGCTTTTTTAAAAGCAACAAGATTCTCCGTATTAGGTATCTTCGGAATATATTCCATTTCTTCCTTTGTTTCTTATAGAACAGTTGGCATGTTTCATTCCACCAAGGTTTCCTGTGTTTATGTGGAATGATGGAATTTTAGGGATAGCAACATCCGCAGCTCTGATTATTGTGTCGGTGACATATTTAACGGCATCATCTATCATATCTGTCTTAACTTTTGTCTCACTGATCACAGCCAATTGCGTGAAAAGTGTCCAATCGGCTCGACTGTACACATAATTAGGTGGGTTGTGACACACACTATTATTTCCAGCCTGAGACACGATTAGAGGGAAATGATCACTGTTGTAAAGGTCATTTCCAACTTCAAAATTCAGCAATGGCAAGAGTGATGGAGAACATATAGCTAAGTCCAGAGAGTGAAATGTCCGTGTAGGTTCGTGAAAATAAGTCTTCTCGTCGGTATTTAGCAGACAGAGGCAATTGTCAGAAATTAACTTTTCTATCTGACGACCGCGAGAATTCGCATCATCACTACTCCCACAGAGGACTATGTCCGTTAAAATCACCGAGCAATAAATAGGAGTTGGGAGTTGAGTAACCAAATCATTCAGTTCCTCTTCTTGGATGACATCATTTGGTGTTAAGTAAAGGCTACACACAGTTATTAGACATGTGGTGTGGATTCTCACAGCCACTGCCTGGAATGTAGTTCTTAACTGATGTGCTGTACTGGGGTAATTGTTTGATGTAATTATACAAACTCCACCAGACACAGCAGCATCACCATCATTATCCTTTCTGAAGCACTGAAACCCACGCAGTTTGGTGACAACAGCGGGCTTCAGGAATGTCTCCTGGAGAGCCACACATGCGGGGTTAAAGCGAGAGATGATGGATTTGATGTCATCAAAGTGAGAACGAAAACCACGACAATTCCAGGAAACAAAGGAAGTCACGAATGGAATATATTCTAGCCTTTATCACTGTTGCTTATGGTCATCTCAGATGAGTCTTCAGAATTGAAATCATCATCTGATGGATGCAGCTTGACAGTGTCTGCATCCAAACACAGAAGAGCTTTTTTTGTTGTCAAGGAAGACTTTCTAGGGCCTTCCTTGGCCAATTTTAATTTCCTAGCCTTCAAGGCTTTTGATTTTGCCAAAGCTGATTTGGTGATTGTAGGTGTTATTTCTATTGATCTTTGCTTTGGAAGAGAGTTAGCTGAAGAGGCAGAGTTTGTATCTGTTTGGGTGCTGCAGGATCGGGTCACTTTTTTTGCCATAGCTGCATAACTAACACCAGGAGTTGGAGTGCGGGAACTAACTATGCGACGAGCTTCAATATAGGACACATTGTTCTTGATCTTAATAGTGACAATTTCCTTTTCCTGTTGCCAAACGGGACAAGATCTGGAATATGAGGGATGGTCTCCTTTGAAGTTGACGCACTTTTCTCTGGCCTTGCAGGTAACACTATCATGGTCGTCAGTTTGCGAACAGCGAGCACAAGTAGGTTTTCCTCTGCAAGCCATTCTAGAATGCCCATAACGTTGGCACTGGAAACATCTGAGAGGATTTGGTATATATGGTCGCACTGAACAACGCATATAAGCCACTTTGATGTATTTTGGCAAGTCTGGCGTTGCAAAAGTCAAAATAAGGTGTTTGGTATTTAAGATAATACCATCCCTTTTTATTGTTATTCTTTTAACCGCGCAGACTTTTTGACTTTTCAAATTGTCAAGAATTTCATCTGTTGACGTGTGGTATAAATCCTCTGCAGAAATTACTCCCTGCACAAAGTTTAATTTCGCATGAGGCTCAACAGTTACTGGTATTTCAGCAAGTTCTTTCATAGTCTGTATCATGATTGACTGTTTATCAGAACTGGTTTCAATCAGTAAATTTCCAGTTCGTAATTTCTTTACTGATTTCAAGGCACCCAGATGAGATATTAGACCCTTTTCAATAAGAAAAGGAGAAACATATTCAAACGATCCTCCTATTCTTTTTCATTATGAAGAATTTAGCACTGCACATAGGCATTTGTTGCTCCTGAGAGAGTGAGGAGAAAGTTTCTTTGTTCATATGTAGTGAGTTAAAATTCAGGACTAGACGGCACCACCCACCACGGAGCCCTACAAGGGGATACAGGTTAACTGTACCAGTGCTAGTCAGTCCCTATACGCTCACGGTACATCCCTGAAGTGGACTCCACCCTTAACGAGTCACCCAGTAGATGTACCGATCGCTTGATCCATAAAGCCGATTGATGTGCTGAGGACCACAACACACCTCCCGTTTACCTGAAGCAGAGGCCAAAGCAATGTGTTGGTCTCAGGAGGCCTCAATTACCAGGATCCTCCTTTCCAGGGACACGGGTCTCCACGCACGGCAAACACGTGGGTGATTTAGTCCTCAAAAGTAGCTAATAGCAACAGAGCGGCGAAAGCTACTCAAGAGGAGCCCTCAACCTCTTACGAGGCAACCACATTGAGGGAGAAAAGGAAGAAAAAGCAGAAGAGTAGAGGAGAGAAGAAAATAAAGAAGAGGACAGATCACTAGGGTACCTCGGGATTGTGACACCCGTGTTTACCTAAAGAAGGTAAACCCCCTGAGGGGGAAATCAGAGCTGGAAACACTAGCAAAGGTTTCACCGATAACATTAGCAATATCTACCGCTGAGGAGTGTATTGCAGCTCCGGTTTTTAATACAGGAATGGAATAATCCTGATAAATACCATTGGCTGCTTTAACTTTCCTCCATAATTGTTTACTTGTTGTCGATGAATTGATTGACGACACGTAGCGAATCCAAGATTCTCTTTGACTCTGACGTCTAACTCTTCGAGCTTGAGCTTTGGCTTTTTTAAATGCAACCAGATTCTCCGTAGTAGGGTATCTTCGAAATATATTCCATTGCTTCCTTTGTTTCTTATAAGAGAGTTGGCATGTTTCATTCCACCAAGGTTTCCTGTGTTTATGAGGAATGATGGAATTTTTAGGGATAGCAACATCCGCAGCTCGGATTATTGTGTCGGTGACATATTTAACGGCATCATCTATTATATCTGTCTTAACTCTTGTCTCACTGATCACAGCCAATTGCGTGAAAAGTGTCCAATCGGCTCGACTGTACACATAATTAGGTGGTTTGTGACGCACACTATTACTTCCAGCCTGAGTCACGATTAGAGGGAAATGATCACTATTATAGAGGTCATTTCCAACAGCAAAATTCAGCAATGGCAGGAGTGATGGAGAACAAATAGCTAAGTCAAGAGAGTGAAATGTCCGTGTTGGTTCGTGAAAATAAGTCTTCTCGTCGGTATTTAGCAGACAGAGGCAATTGTCAGAAATTAACTTTTCTATCTGACGACCGCGAGAATTCGTATCATCACTACCCCACAAAGGACTATGCCCGTTAAAATCACCAAGCAATAAAAATGGAGCTGGGAGTTGATCAAGTAAGTCGTTTAGTTCCTCTTCTTGGATGACATCATTCGGTGGTAAATATAGGCTACAAACTGTAATTAGACATGCGGTGTGAATTCTCACAGCAACAGCCTGAAGAGTAGTTTTTAATTGATGTGCTGTACTGGGATAAGTGTTTGATGTAATTATACAAACTCCACCAGATACAGCTGCATCACCACCATTATCCTTTCTAAAACATTGAAACCCACGCATTTTGGTGATAACAGTTGGCTTCAGGAATGTTTCCTGTAGTGCCACACATGCGGGGTTATAGGTTGACATAATGGATTTGATATCATCAATTCGAGGCCGGAAACCACGACAATTCCATGAAACAAAGGAAGTCATTAATGGAATACAGTCTAACCGTTGTCACTATTGCTCAGTGTCATCTCAGATGAATCTTCCAGCATGAAATCATCATCTGAAGGATGCAGTTTGACAGTGTCTGCATCCATAGACAGAAGAGCTTTTCTGGCAGTTAGCGAAGACTTTCGAACGCCTTCCTTGGCCAGTTTTAATTTTCTAGCCTTTAAAGCTGTTGATTTTGCCAAAGTTGATTTGGCAATTAGAGGTGCAGAAATGTCTGTCGTTTTTTGCTTTGGGAGCAATCTAACTGTAGGAATAGAGTTTGTGTCGGTTTGGGTGCTGCAGGATCGGGTTATTTTTTTGGTTATATGAGCGTAACTAACACCTGGAGTGGGAGTACGGGAATTAACTAATCGGCGAGCTTCTAAATAGGAAATATTGTTCTTGATTTTGATGGTAACAATTTCCTTTTCCTGCTGCCAAAACGGGACAAGATCTAGAATAAGAAGTGTGGTTACCTTTACAGTTGACACACACTTCTTTGGCTTCGCAAGTGGTACTTTCATGGCCAACGTCAGAACAACGGGCACATATGAGTTTTCCTCTGCAAGCCATTTTAGAGTGTCCAAATCGTTGGCACTGGAAGCATCTTAGCGGATTAGGGATAAAAGGCCGTACTGAACATCGCATATAAGCCACTTTAATGTTTTGTGGCAAGTCTGGTGTAGAGAATGTCAAAATGAGATGCTTTGTGTTTAGTACAATGCCATCTCTCTTTATCGTAATTCTTTTCACAGCGCAGACTTTTGTGATTTCAAATTTTCCAGTATTTCTTCGGTGGGAGTATGAAACAAGTCCTCCGAAGAAATAACACCTCGTGAAAAATTTAAATTTCTATGCGGTTCCACAGTTACTGCCATGTCACCAATTGCTTTCAAGTTTTGCAGTAGTACTGATTGTTTGTCTGATGCAGTCTCTATTAATAAAACACCCGATCGTAACTTCTTAATAGATTTAACTTCTCCCAAGTAAGAAGTTATACACTTTTCAATGAGGAAAGGTGAAACATATTCGAAGGTATTTCCAATTCTGGTAATTATAAAATACTTCGCACTACAATTTGACATTTGTTGCTCCCGGGGGAGTGAGGAGAAAGTTTTTTTATCCATATAGGATGAATATGAATTCAGGGACCAGACGGCTCCACTCCACCACGGAGCCCTACGAGGATACATGTTAACTGTACCAGTGCTAGTCAGTCCCTATACGCTCACGGTACATCCCTGAAGTGGACTCCACCCTTAACGAGTCACCCAGTAGATGTACCGATCAAGCTTGATCCATAAAGCCGATTGATGTGCTGAGGACCACAACACACCTCCCGTTTACCTGAAGCAGAGGCCAAAGCAATGTGTTGGTCTCAGGAGGCCTCAATTACCAGGATCCTCCTTTCCAGGGACACGGGTCTCCACGCACGGCAAACACGTGGGTGATTTAGTCCTCAAAAGTAGCTAATAGCAACAGAGCGGCGAAAGCTACTCAAGGAGCCTCAACCTCTTTCGAGGAAACCACAACGAGGGAGAAAAGGAAGGAAAAGCAGAAGAGTAGAGGAGAGAAGAAAATAAAGAAAAGGAAAGATCACTAGGGTACCTCGGGATTGTGACACCCGTGTTTACCTAAAGAAGGTAAACCCCCTGAGGGGCAGAAGAGTAGAGGAGAGAAGAAAATAAAGAAGAGGAAATATCACTAGGGTACCTCGGGATTGTGACACCCGTGTTTACCTAAAGAAGGTAAACCCCCTGAGGGGTTTATACTAATGGCATCACTGCAATTGACTAAATTGCACAGCATCTCTGTGCTGACCTAAATTCATGATTATGTTACCTTATTACTATGATTATATTGTTATTGGTTAAATCAAGTAATATGTAGAACTGCAACATGCAAAATGTCAAAGATACTAGAATCTGTAAATATTCTACCAACTGCAAATAATCAGTAACTAACAGAAATTGTAAATAACTAGAAATTAACAGAATTATGTTTAGAAAATGTAAGATATACATGAAACTGTCAAATCCCAGGCGTAATGCCTGCAGTATGTAACACCCAATTTCTGTAATTTATCCTTGTCCATGTAACCTCCTTATTATTTGTATATACTTATAGATTAAATAATGTAATATGTAAACCTACAACATGGATAATCAAGAACTAACAGAAACTGTAAATAACAAGAAATTAACAAAGTATTGTAACTAACAGAAAATGTATCGAAATTGTCAGATATAAAAGATATTGTCAAATCCCAGGCACTAATGCCTGCAGTATGTAATGCCCAGATATTGTAATTTGTCCCTGTCGTTAATAAATAAAGTTAGACCATACCAGAGAATACCGGTTCGATTCCACCTCCATCCTAGATTGGATTTTAAATGAAAAAAATTTTTTATAATATCTAAAAGTAAAAATTTAGAAATCTCCCCAAAAAAATAAGACTAACAAATGCTAGAAAAATTACTTTCATTAAATTTAAATAGGAGATATGTGCCCATGGCACAGGTGCTCCGGTCACTGAAGGCCACCCCCTCGTCCATAGACAGCTTGTTATGTTCAGCTCCTCATACATTCAGTATTCAACATTTTCTGACTTCATTTCTGACTTTCCATTCTGGCTCTAGCAGCCGAACTGATCGGACGTGTACACTTGAGCTCCTTCTCGCGGATACCTGCAGCTGAAGAGACGAAGCATTGCACTCCAAGTGCAGAAGCAGACTTACAGTTACCTTTTATTTCCACGGGGAAATAAAAAAAAAGCACTTTTCAGTGCTACAACTCGGTTTTTTAAAAACTTTACCTAAATTTCGGAAACAGACATGGACATGGAAAATGGAACTCCTAGCGTAAAGCTAAATGATATGGACTTAGATGCACTACGTTATGATCTAGAATGTGTCAAACGCAACAGAATGGCTCTACTTGGAAGTAGGCCATGCACTGATGCTGTGCACCCACAGCAACACATTCTGGATTATCTGGACCAACGAATAGTAAACATCAGAGAAACTTTAAAGTCTTCAAGTGCAGGTAACTATGCTGTTAATTCTGTACTGGCACCGCCCAATAACTCGGAAACTAGGACAACTAATTCAGAAAATGTTAAAACTAAAACAGCTAATGTTGCTGGTTTAAACAGGAAAAGGACTAACGATCAGGAAATGGATTTCATGATACCAAAAAGAACCGCGAAGGTTACGTTAGTGCAGGCCACCACGGCCCCCGTAACCACAAAAAATTCATTCGATGGGCTAACCCAGGAACATGGCCTATCAGTTCAGATGGAAGATAGTCCAGTAATGCCTACTCCCCCCCTGAAAAATCCCCCCCATTATTGTTAAATATGGAGAAAACCATATCAAATTCCTAGACAACTTAAAAGAAAAAATTAACTTCCAAATCGAGGCAAAAACCTCAGGTGAATATCTTAAGATTTTCGTTAAGTCAGCTGATGAGCATAGAATGCTCACAGCTATTTTTGATAAAGAAAAAACGGAATACATCCTGCTTAGAAACAAAAATGAAAAACCTAAGAAATATGTTATTAGGGGACTCCCCCTTAAAACAAGCACGGAGGCAATAGCCAACGAATTAATAAAAAAAGGCTTTCAGGTGCACAGGGTCAATCGGATGACCAACTTACGTAACGGTACTCCGATGCCCCTGTTCCTTTGTTCAATGTTCGTGTCACAAGACACCCCAAACATATTCGAACTAACTAATCTATTCCATATTTCAGGCATCACAGTGGAAGGTTATCGTGGACCCAGGTCAGTCATGCAGTGTTACAACTGCCAAAAATTTCACCACAACGCAGAGATGTGCCATATGTCAGCAAAATGCGTTAAATGTGCAGGCAATCATAACACCAGAGAATGCCCACATGAAAAATTAGAGGCACCAAAATGCACAAATTGTCAGGGTCCGCACACGGCCAATTACAAAGGATGCCCTAGGTTCCCCAAACCGGCATCAAAAATCCAAAAAAATTTAAAATTAAATAATGAAAAAGCTAAAGAAAATTATTTAAAACAAAATTTTACCTATGCAAACGCTGTGCAGCCGCCAGCTACTCAAGCCCCGCCCATGCCACCTACAGCCAATCAGAGCCCCTTAGATAGTTCTGACTTCGCCGATTTTGCCGAAGTCATGAACGAAGTTAAAGCTATATTTAAAGGAGTAAATATTAAAAATTTATTATTTGAACTTAAGCAAAAAAAATCAGCAACTGACAAATTTTTCCTGTTAGCGCATTACTTCCAGGAATCCCCCACCCCTTAATATGTCTGTCGGAAAATCTGAACTGATAGTTTGCTCTTGGAACGCTTGCGGGTTGAGAAACAGGGCCGATGAGTTTCGGCAGTTTGTAAACGAGCACTCACCAGACATAATATTAATACAAGAGACATTTCTGACCCCACAAATTAAAGTTAACATCAGTAATTATAATATCTATAGAAACGACAGAAAGGTTAGTGCAACGAGAGGCAGTGGAGGTACCTGCATCTATGTAAAACGCTCCATTCCACATCATCACGTAACCACACCCACACTCCAAACAGTAGAAGCGACTATAGTTACCTTGACTATACCTTCACACTCCCACATATTACTATTTGCTCTACATACATTAAACCTTAACCTAAATATAACTACATCAATATGGATCTTGAAATACTATTAGCAATTAACTATAACATTCTAATATGTGGAGACCTCAATGCAAAACACAGGGCATGGAACTGCCACACTAACAACAAATCAGGAATTATATTAAGATCATTCGCCTCAAAAGCCGATCTTACAATACATGCCCCACCAACACCTACTCATTTTGGCCGTAAAAATGGCACTTATATTGACATAGCTATCAAGAGGGGATTACAATACCGATTTAAAATTAATTCTATCACTGAACTCAGTTCTGATTATAACCCAATCATCATCGAGTTCAACACAAATAACGTTATATCAACACCCCCTCAAACACAATCACGGATTGGGAAAAATACAAAAATAATTCAAATAAAATCCCATTTAAATTAAATCCAATAAATACACAGGAGCAGATAGATGCAGAAACCAAAATTTTGACCCAAGAGGTGCTCAAGTCGCACGACCAATCACAGAAGCCAGCCAGAACCCACACCCACCCTCTCTCCCCAAAAAACTCCGCGAGTTGAAACAGGAGAAAAATCGCCTCAGAAGAGAATTCCAAAACACCAGAGACCCAAATATTAAGAAAATATACAATAAAATGAATAATAAATTTAGAACCCAGCTCAAAACCCACATTCAAGCACAATGGAGAGATAAATTACGATCATCGAGTACCGATGACAACTCCATTTGGAAAGTTGTCGGTATGATCAAAGCCAAATCCCACGTAATCCCGCCCATTCTGGGCCGAAACGGGCTAAACTACACAGACTCAGAAAAAGCTGAAGTTATTGCTTCAAGTTTTGAAAATCAATTCCTTCCAAATAATATTAATGTCAGATCAACCGAAATAACGGTTGAAAAAATCATATCACATTATCTCTCCAAAACACACACAATTGAGATAACCCCCACCACTCCATCAGAAGTTATTGCTCACATTCACAAATTAGAAGTTGATAAAGCACCCGGCATTGATCGTATATCAAATAAAATTATTAAAAAAAATGCCTCTCAAAACACTATTTAAATTGACTAATCTGATCAATGCCATCCTCAAGCACACACACTTTCCAACACCATGGAAAACAGCATCAGTTATCCCCATACCCAAGCCTAAGCTTGATCATCACATTCCAACTAATTATCGGCCGATTAGCCTTTTACCTACTCTTAGTAAAATTACTGAAGCCATCATTCTTAAAAGATTGGACAATCACTTAAATAATAAAAATATAATTATCCCACAACAGCACGGATTTCGAATGAAACATTCCACCACACATCAACTTTTAAGAGTAGGTGAAATAATCACAAACAATTTCGTTAAAAAACGCAACACAACTGGTGCTGTATCATTAGACATAGCAAAAGCTTTCGATAGAGTTTGGATCGAGGGACTCATTTACAAACTAATTAAAATAGGTCTCCCAGACCCATTAATCAAATTATTAATTTCGTACCTAATAGGTCGCAGCTTCAGAGTGGATATCAACCACACTTATTCAACAAAAAAAAATGATAAAAACAGGTGTTCCCCAGGGTTCAAAACTGGGCCCTAGACTTTTTCTAATTTACATAAACGACATACCCCACTCGAAGCTTACATCTCTACATCTATTTGCAGACGACACATTCATTATAGCAGAACGTCCGCAAATATCACAAATAATTAAAGCTCTAAACACACACTTAAAGGAGTTAGAGCTGTGGTTCAAAAAATGGAAAATTTTAATTAACAATAATAAAAGCACGGCAATCATATTCACGAGAAAAAAGCATTACCCCCCACCAGAAAATGTAATTATTAATGACACCCCCATTCCATGGTCAGCGGAATGCAAATACCTAGGCATTATGTTTGATAGGAAGCTGACATGGAATAAACACCTACACAACATCAAAACGAAATTTAAACAGACAAAAGCATCACTATATCCCCTAATAAAACACGATTCTGAACTATCTACAGAAAACAAAGTGCTCATTTACAAAGCCTACCTCAGACCCCTAATCTCATACGCTTGCCCACTCTGGGGATATACCCACGATACTAAATTAACTAAATTAGAACAAATTCAAAATTCAACACTCAGACAACTTACAAATGCACCCTGGTTTTACCGAAATAAAAAAATAAGAGAAGAATTTAACATCCCCACAATACGAGAATTTTTCGCTAAAATAATGAAAAACTTATATAAAAATACTTGTTTAACTAACAATTCGACCATTATTGAACTTCCGTCTTACGACGCACACAACCCAGAAAATAGATATAGACCCCGATCACTTTTAAGATTCTGCCCAAATCCATCTCCTGTTCAAATCACTGGTTCAAGTGCAATCACCTAACCAAAATTTACTAACCCAAATTTATTCAGGAACTTTTCTTTAATTGTAATTGTATTATATATGTATATATAAAAAAAATAATAATGTATGTATACTTTGTATATATATCAAAAAAAATATATATAGAAAAAAAAATGTGTATAAAAGACTAAAAAAATCCAAAAAAAGCTAAGATTTGTTTTATTTCACTTAATTAACTCTTTTATTACTTTTTACTCTAACATACTAACAACTAACTCATTAAAATAATTTCTTTCCTTAATTTTTACTTATTTTAAAAGAAAATTCAATCTCCAGCTTCGGCGGGAAATTCAAAATTAGAGCACTGTTTGGCGACAGCTAATCAGAGCTCTCCTCTCCGTGTGTTTTTTCCCTTTTTTAACTAACCATAAAAAACTTACTAACAGAGAGCACTTGAACAAAATTAACTTCTTGTAATATTTCGAAACTGCTTAATAGATTAATATAATTTAAAACTTAATTTAATTATTAAAAACCTAAATTATCAATGCTTAAAAACGACCCAGAGCATAGCTCAACCAAGTAAAATTCTAAGCCCCGCCCACCAAGAATCACGTCATCTATGCCAGTCAGATTATCAGTTATATTTTTTTTTCATTTGGTGCTCAACTTGGAAAGTCAAAATAAATTCAACAAAATCAAACCTGATGATCATTAGACCACAAAGAAAAAGGATTGGCAAATACCGGAAATTATACTTAAACAATGAAGAGATTCCCGAGGTCAACTCAGCAAAATATTTAGGTCTTACAATAAGCAAACACTTAACTTGGACAGAACACATCAAGCAAGTGACTGATAAAGCTATGGCAGCCTATTTACAAATACGGCCCATATTAGGAAGAGATAGTTCCATGAGCATAAAACTCAAGAAACTAATGTATACAAGCCTAATAAGACCGGTAGTGACTTATGCCTCCCCTGCCTGGTGCACCATTAATAATAAGGAAATACAAAAGTTAAACAAATTTCAAAACAAACTTCTGAGAAAAATCTTAGGAGCACCATTCTACTTAAAAAATGAATCAATCAGAAAAGACTTAAAAATAGAAACACTGCATCAACACATCGCCAAATTAAACATTAACTTTTTTAATGAGGCCCAAAAATGCGAAGCTGCTTCATTCAATAAAATTTTCCAATGCGAAAACCCTAAAGAGGATGTCAAATACAGACCAATAGCCGCGCATTTTAATAGCGATGCAATATTATCCAAAAAACACAATTACCCACCGTAAGCGGTACATAATAAATTATTTGACATTCAGGTTCACTGTCGAGGAGAATGTAAATATGTTTGCATTTATATCTTACTTTATATATATCTAAAATAAACAAAAAAAAAAAAAAAAAAAAAAACCCAGAATTATAGTACTAACATTGTATATAGTAATTAACATTGTATATAGTAAATTAGGAATTACCAGAACTAATATTATTTAACATTGTATAACCCGGATAAAACAAAATTTATTGCTATTGTAAATAAGTTTGAAATAACTAGAAAATAAATTTTGCTTAATTAATTGTTGTGTACAAATGTAACTAACCCCATGCCGCCGGCTCTGGCAAGTTGTATTATATATTACTAATTGTATTCCTTGTTTATTACTGTACTTTCAATCCTGTTCAACTTTGCTTACTTTATTTCTCTTACTTACTTTCACTTTCATTACATTCTCAGATATTCTGCTGACTTTCAGTAGGCTTGTGGCGCTCGGCCAATGAGAACGCGACTACTGCCCTCTCTCCCTTTCCCTCTACTCCGTGGGCTCCGCCCACCTACCTCAGTTTCTCTATCGCCATTGATTATCTCAGATGAAAGAGTAAAAACGGCTTCGCCGTTGTACACTCTGGAAGTCCCCATGATGATGATGATGCTTATTGTATTTCTGCTTATTGTATTTTTCATTTCTGCTTATTGTGATTCTGCCCTGAGCAGCCGTAGAGTTAAGACGTGTTTTTCTCTTTCTCCTGTCACAGCGAACTGGTTTCTCCTCCCCGACGAGTACCGGATGGCCGCGGCGAGCGGTCGCTCCTTCCTACCCCGCGAAGGGGTGATGAGTCATGAAAATGGCGCAACGACAAACATGGATGTCGTTGATTCTGTATCCAATTCTACATCTCCTAATGTTGCAAATAATAGTCATCATGCTACGACTATTGCCGACAACAATGGAGATAACATGGATTTTCAAGATTTTGCCTCTGATAACCCACGAGATGGAATCCCAAGTAATGATGCAATCATGAATGCATCCAAGTGTGCTTCCGAAGATGTGAGTGTTATGTGTTTGCCTACTTCAACAGTGGATAAATGCCACAGTTCACCGATATGCCCAAGGCCAAAAGGCCCTTTTCAGGGCCAGCAAATAATTAATAAAAATATCGGTGATGTGAATAGTGCCTCTTCAGGTGTGTGTGCTAGTGCTTCAACAAATAATGTGTGTGTTTCTAGTGCTCTTCAGAATGTGTGCCCTACCAATTTGGATTACGCGCTCATGATCAAAAGCTACGTGCCTAATTATGATCAACTAATTGCAATTGATCCCAGTGTTCCCATTACTAAAATCGAGAGATGCAAAATATTGTGTGAGCTCAAAAAGAGCAGTCAATTATTAGTGATATGTGCAACGGCACAAAAGCCAATGATGAACATGTTCGAAAGAACCAACATCAACTATTGGAACCACCACAATGGAATATACCAGGAAGCATTTAAAGCTTCTCAGATGTTACTGGGTAAGTACTCCCAAATGGGGTATTGCTTAATTTCAAATTGTGATTTACATGATGACAATCTAATTGATAGTAATATGCTTAAAAATAACTCTATTGTTGCTAATAATGTGAGTAATAATTGTAATGTAAATGCTAGTGAAAGTAATAGTGTTAAAACTGGTAAAGCTAAAATTAAAAGAAAAAACATTAATAGAAATGCTAATGTCAAAACCATAAAATCTTTTAATAAAGTTAATAGAAGTGCTAATTCTTCTGATTCTGAAGAAGTAGATAGTGCAATTATTTTGAGTAATAGAAATAGCTGTAAAATAAGTAATAATAATGATAGTTATAAGATGATTAATGTAAATGTTGTAAATAATGAAAATGACTTATGCAATGTAAATAATATATGTAACACTTCCCCCATTAATGATGTTCCTGTAAATAATAATGTTTATGTTGTTAACACAAATGTGCCCACCACTAGTAGAGAGGGAGTCATGAATAGCCCCTCGCCAGTTAAACATAAGAGATCTAAAATAGTAGAAACCGATGATGAGGGTTTTCAAAAACCTAAAAAGACAGCCACTGCACCAAAGTTAAATTTAATTAATCAACCTACTCCTATTGAAGTAAATAGATTTAGTGCACTTAGCATAAATGACAACAAAGTAAATCCTGAGCCTGAAGCCCAAACTATTAAGAATACAATCCCACCTATCCACATTAAGTTTGACATAAACTACAATATACTAATTAAAACCCTAAAAAATAACTTTGACATGGAATTAACTGCTAAGCTCAACGGAGAATTCTTAAAGGTATTTCCCTCCAGTACAGATGCCCATAGAGAAATTACTAAATACCTCACAGAAAACAACATTGAATGCCTAGTACTAAATTATAATAAATACAAGCCTATAAAGGCAGTTATTAAGGGCCTGCATCCTAAAACTCCAATTGAATTAGTGAAAGAAGAACTCACTGAAAGAGGGTTCGACGTGGAAAAAGTTGCAGTGATGAAAAAACATAGGACCAAAAACCCCATTCCCTGTTTTCTTGTAACATTAAACCATAATGAAATAGCCCACAAAATATTTGACTTAACAGAAATATTACATGTTATAGTTAAAACTGAAAAATACATCAACAAAAATCCAATACAATGTTATAATTGTCAGCAATTTGGACATAACTCATCTGTCTGCTTTCTAAAACCTAAATGTGTAAAGTGTGGACAAAGTCACATGACAAGAGAATGTACCCACAACAAAATAGAAATCCCAAAATGCTGTAATTGTGGTGGGAATCACACGGCTTCTTACGCTGGGTGCCCCAACAACCCAAATAACAAAAAGAAAACAAATACTAGCAATCCAAAGACAACGGGTTCGAACCCCATAAGGACTGGCACCTCTTTTGCACAAATAGTTGCGGGAAACAATACTAAACAACCTACAATCCAAGCACCCCAATCCCTACTAGACATTACTAATACAGGAAATATGCAAAATATATTTAAATTATTAAATGAAATTAACACTATTTTTTCATACTTTCCAAACCTCCTAAATGCAGTACCCATCATGGAAAAAGCCTCGCATCCGACGGACAAACTTCACATTCTATTGAAGGCCCTAGGATCCAATAACCCCAATAATGACCAGACCTCATAAATTAAATATTAAATTGATGACATGGAATGCCAATGGCATACTTTCTAAATTTGCTGAATTTAAAAATTTTATTAGAGAGCACTGTCCTGATGTTATTCTTCTTCAAGAAACCAGGCTTACAAACCACAACAGATGCAATATACCAAACTACTCATGTTACAGAAATGACCACACAACAACCCAGGGTGGGACTGCTGTCCTGATCAAAAACAAAATTCCACACACACATATAACAACACCAGATTTGGACCACATACAAGCCACAATCATCCAAGTACACACACACTCCAATCTGGATATCAACATTTCATCTATTTACATTCCCCCAAGGGACAACCCCCCTATAGAAAATGACATTAAAACACTTCTTAGACTACACAAACACAGTATTCTTGCAGGGGACCTCAATGCCAAACATCAAACCTGGAACTGTAACTACCGGAACAAAACCGGTCAAATTATTAGAAATATACTTGACTCAACAACAGCTGAACTCTACCCCCCAGACAAACCTACCCACTATGGTAGCAGCTTCGGTAACTTCATCGATTTAATTTTATGCAATAATGTTCCCCCACCAAATAATGTCACTACTATTGAGGATCTCCCCTCTGATCATTTCCCAGTCCTAGCACAATTCGGAGACATTAACAACCCCATTAATGAATATGTAAAAACCAAAACAAATTGGAACAAATTTCGCCTAAACATTAATGTAAAACTGCAAAACACAAACTACAACAATGTAAACACCGCAGCAGACATTGACAGGAAAGTCGATTTTATTTCAAATACCCTGCTTGAAGCAAAAGAGCTAAGCAGTACTAAACACACAGTTAAATCTGCTCATAGCCTTCCACTTAATATAATAAACATAATCAAGGAAAGAAACAGACTGAGGAAACAATACAACATCTACAAGATCCCTAGCATAAAAAGAAAAATTAACGAACTAAAACACAAAATTAAAATGGAAATCAACTCCCACAATGAAAATAAATGGCACGAATATCTTCAAAATTTAGAAGCTCAGGATGGATCTCTCTGGAAGGCTATCAGAAAAATTAATTCCCCCACTCAGTTCTTCCCCACACTAACAGATGGAGCCACTAGCGCAAAAACAAACATTACAAAAACTGAGCTTCTCGCCAATAGTTTGGAATCACAATTCCAGCTCAATGACATTGGAAACAATATCCACCAAAATTTTATAGAAAACACTGTTAAAAATTATTTTGCGAACATTAATAATGAAAACGAAACCAATACAAACAGTATTAAGACGTCCGAAGTTGAAACAGCCATTATGGATCTTAAACCTAAAAAGAGCCCCGGTGACGACAACATCAACAACAAAATGCTCAAACAAATTCCCATCTCAGCCATCTGTTACATCACAGACATCATTAATGACATCCTGAAAATTGGATATTTTCCGATTAAATGGAAAAATGCTGTAGTGGTCCCAATTAGGAAGCCGAGAAAAAACCCAAGTAACCCCACAAGCTACAGACCTATCTCCCTCCTACCATCACTTGCCAAATTAGTTGAGAGGTTCATCCTCTTAAAACTCCAAGAACATGAACGAGATAATGATCTCATCATCCCTCACCAATTTGGGTTTCGGGCCAAATTATCGACTTCGCATCAACTTTTGAGAGTCACTGAAAAAATAGCAGCCTCCCTGAGTGATAAAAGCTCTACTGGAGCTCTATTTTTGGATGTGGAAAAGGCATTTGATAGGGTTTGGCATTGGGGTCTACTGTACAAGTTAATCAAATACAAATTCCCTCCCAATCTGATTAAACTAATTGGGAGCTATCTAAACAACAGAACTTTCCAGGTCAGAATTTGCGAGGCCCTGTCCACTAGGAAAAATATAAAGGCTGGGGTCCCCCAAGGATCCCTACTAGGACCATTTCTTTTCAATATCTACATTAATGACATCCCCCAGAACTACCACACTATGCTAGCGCTGTTCGCTGACGACACAGCAATTCTTTCAACCAGCAAAGACCTGGAAAAAATTCGTATAAATCTCACCAGGCACATAAAAGACATTGAAACATGGTTATTAAATTGGAAAATTAAAATTAATGTAAACAAATCTACGGCCATCATGTTCACGAGGAAAATTAACATGTGCAAACCTCTTGAACTATATGGCGAAAAGATCAAATGGGACAACTCAGCCAAATACCTAGGAGTAATCCTGGATAGGAGGCTTACTTGGAACAAGCACATCAGTACAGTCATTAACAAAATCAAAACAAAAACACACATTCTTTACTCAATTATCGCTAGGAATTCGAAACTATCCACCAGAAATAAAATCCTTGTTTACAAAATGTACATAAGGCCTACCATGACGTATGCGTCCCAAATTTGGGGAGGGGCTTGTGCTTCTTCCCTATCCAAATTAGAAGCACAACAAAATAAAATACTAAGATTAATTGCTAATGCAGAATGGTATTTCAGGAACGATCTCATAAGAAAAAATCTAGGCATATTAACTCTTAATAATTTCATTAAACACTTGGCCTATGACTTCTATAAAAAACTATATAATATTGACAATGCCTGTATTCAAAACATCCCCAACTACGATATTAGCCACTACACCAACATTCACAGACCCCGAGCTGTCCTAAGACACAGACCCAACACACAAAACCCCTAATTGATAATTTTTAATCCCGATACAAACAACAAACCCAAAATTCTATTCAATTAAATTACTAAAGTTTATTCTTTAACCACATCTCATGTCGATAGATGGCGCCACAAATCCAACTGCAGTTTTTTCTCTCTATTACTCCTATCCATGTAAAATAATGAAATAACAAAAAATGTCATCATGTATATCTCAATAACACCCCTGGGAGTGCTTCCCAAAAATTTTTGTAAATGTAAATAGCACTCTGTTTGTAAATATTGTATTCTCAACTTTTATGTAACTGCCAAAACTGGATTATTTTTATGCCTCAAAATGTGCCAGTGGCACCTAAGAAATGTATTTTCCTCAATGTAAACAAATGCTTGCTCTGCAAGATCCTGTAATTTTTTGAAGAAATCAATAAACGCTTTCTTCCTTCTTCTAGGGGGCAGGGCACAGCCTGGTAAGTACACCATTCTCTCTACAGCGTTATGGCTCTAGACAGCTTGTTATGTTCAACTCCTCTCATTCAGTACTCAAGTTTTAGGTACCCCCAAATTTTAATACAGAGGTAAATGGCCCCGGCTAGCAAACCTCGCAAAAACCCTAGACCATAGCTTCAGATTATCAGTTATAGTTGCTCACACCTATTCTTCCAGCAGAGGGTGAGGGTCCTAGGACCCAGGAAGGAGAAGCCGTTTGGATTTTGACCAGGAAGGACGTGTACTGAGACAGCTCCTGCTACCGGTTCAACAACTTTCCCCAGCGCATCTGCTTTCGTTTCTCCCCGGACCCGCTCACGGAGTCCCGCGGCGAAAACTTGTTTCCATCTCCCGTCGGAGTGACCGGCGCCGAGACTTCATCGCTCGCACACAGTGTGGAGTCATTGGATTTGACTACTAATTCCAATATTAACCTGGAAGAACCAACAGTTATTAGTGCACCAATTACTGGAGATATATATTCTGGAGTACCTGAAAATGCCAGCAGCACATCAGTAATTCACCCTGCAAAGTTAAAGCTGATCACTGACAGGAGAGTTACAACGATGCCCCAGCGCACTAAAGGAGGTTCTAAACAGGATAAAGGATCAAAAGGCCAGCTTTCCCAGAGAAAGACCGATATGGAAAACGAGCAAACGGATTTCGCCACATCCCGCAACACAGACTTGGAAGCCAGCGGTAGCCGAATGGAAACCATCACAGGAAGCAACAGCTCCAGCCAGAGGATTCCTACGGATACCAAGTGTGGAAACGGTGTTAGTGTGTTCGATTCCGGTGTTAACATCAGTGATAATAGTGATAAAATAATAAGGGAGAATGTGGAAGTCAGTACACATTCTCCTCGCACGTTCATTGCCTTCCCCGATGGAAGTGCACCATATCACAGAGGTGATGTTCCCAGAGTGCTAACACTCGCGGACCTGCTAACGCATGCTAGGAAGCACGGGTACCAACCTAAAGAAGAAATTGTAGCAATGTCTGCAGAACTATATAAACTTCAAATTCCAGTGCCCCGAGCAGGTGTTACTAGTGTGATCAAAGTGCTAGAACAATTATGCAAGCACAATGAAATCATCAATAGTTGCGATAGCAACGAATCCAGAAACTGTGCCATAGTTGGTTGGTTGGTTGGTTGGTTGGGTTTTATGGCGCAAGGTCCAAATATGGACATGCTGCGCCAAAATTAAGTTTTGTAGCAGCTATTCATTTCTGCTTCAAATTACATTTCATTTACTTATTTTCGTTTTTTTTTTAGAAACCCAAGCAACATTAAAATTTTAAAAAACAAAAATTAATGTATATACATATCTTAAAATCCAGATTTAAAATACAAAAAAGAGGTTAAAAATATATATATAATTTTAAAAATATATTGTACAAATTTAAATATAATGTAAAAAACCTATTGCCCTCAAAAGGCGAATAGGTTCCTGTGGGAGTGGCTCCCCAAGCAAATCATACAAGGTTAAAATATCACAGTTAAAAAAGTGTAAACGATACTGGTTAAAATTTGGACATGAAATTAAAATATGATAAGCAGTGAATGGTTCATCACACGTTTCACAATAAGGACTTAATTCGTTTAGAAACAAATGCCTGTGTGTGAAACGTGTGTGTCAATACGAAGGCGAGTTAATCTAACATCAGCACTTCGTAGCGGTAAAACTGATAATGATATGGAGATATGGAAAAATGGCGTACAATTTGTTGGTGACCTGCATGCTCCAAAACTCCTGGAAGAGGGAATAGGCATACTTTTTAACACACTTCCTCACATCTGGAAGGGGATGGATGATGGTATTGGAGTTGATGCTGCTTTAGCAGCCGCATCTGCCTTTTCATTTCCCTCGAGACCTACGTGACCTGGGATCCAACAAAATTTGATATCATACCCCTTGCCAGCAAGGGAATCCAAAATTTGGAAAATCTTGGACACAACCGGATGACAGTGAATATTCGAATTTCCCAACGCTTCCAATACACTCAAGCTGTCAGTATACACGCAAAAGGAATGAGAATTTACAATACTCACGAGCTGAAGCGCTTTATAAATTGCAGTAGCTTCAGCTGTAAAGATGGAGCAGGAAGCATGAAGGCTGTAATTATATGTATTATTGTTCATAAAAATACCACAGCCGACATGTCCTGCAGTTTTTGAACCATCCGTGAATATTGGCGTGTAGGAAGAATACTGACAGCGATGTGAATAATAGAGCTGTTGGAAAATTGCAGAGGTTGTGTCCGATTTTCTACAGTTGGTAAATGGATTAATTATCAATATTTGTGGATCATACCAAGGTGGATGCGATAATATGTACGTTTTAATAAAACGGACATCACATAGGTCAAACAAGGATAAATGATTTTTTGTTCGAGTGAGGAAGGGTGGGATGCTGTATGGTCTAGCATCATATATCCTCTTCAAAGCAGGAGTAAGAGCAGAAGAATATAATGGATGATGAGGGTCAGACATAATTTTACAATAGTAATTGAGAGACAGCTGCATACGTCGCATGTCTAAAGGCAACTGTTGGCATATTGCATAAAGACTATGGACGGGTGATGTGCGGAATGCGCCTGAACATATTCTCAGAGCAGAATGATGGACAGTGTCCAGTCTGCGTAGAACAGAAGATCTAGCGGATCCATAAACAACACAACCATAGTCAAGTCGAGATAAAATTAATGATTGGTAAACTCGGAGGAGTGACGTGCGATCAGCACCCCAAGATGTATTTGAAAGCACCTTGAGGATATTGAGTGATCGCTCGCACTTCTTCCGCAAATGTAAAACATGCGGAAGAA
The DNA here is from genome assembly GCA_030067965.1 of Latrodectus elegans. NCBI lineage: Eukaryota > Metazoa > Arthropoda > Arachnida > Araneae > Theridiidae > Latrodectus > Latrodectus elegans. The sequence continues at coordinate 88,665,949 of CM057815.1, forward strand.
AGGTTAATTTATGGTCAAATATCACTCCGAGGAATTTTATCTGACTGACAACTGGTATAGCCGTGTTGTTTATACAAATAACAGGATCATTGTGGAGGCTAGTCTTCCTGCAGAAATGGACACATTTGCTCTTGCTAGGAGATAGTGTATGGCCATTCTCAGCACACCATGCAGCTAATTTATTAACAGATGTTTGTAGTTGTCTCTCAATTAAACGCATGTTTGACCCTTCACAAGATATTTGCAGGTCATCAACGTACAAGGTACCATGCACAGAAGGTGAAAGTTGATGAAGTATGTTACTGATATGAAGATTAAAAAGGGTGACACTTAAAATACTTCCCTGAGGAACGCCTTCAGGTTGGTTAAAAGTATTGGACAAAAGAGTACCAATACGAACTTTAAAACCACGGGAGCGTAAAAATTTTGGATAAATATCGGCAAATTACCCTAAAGCCAAAATCATACATCCTACGGAGAATTCCATAACGCCACGTACGGTCGTAAGCCTTCTCTATGTCGAAGAAAATGGAAACCAGATGATTTCTCCGCACAAATGCATTGCGGATTTGCGTTTCCAGAACAGTAATATTATCTAGAGTGGATCTTCCTTTACGAAAGCCACTCTGATTAATATGAATGTATTTATTTTTTTCTAAGACATATACGAGACGGGCGTTGACCATACGTTCGAGAGTCTTACATAAGCAACTCGTCAGAGCTATTGGTCGTGACAATACTTGAAGGAACAGAAGGATCCATACCAGCCTTAAGGATCGGAATCACTATTGCTTCGCTCCAAAGTAATGGGAATTTATTTTCAGTCCAGATCCTGTTGAACAAAAACAGCATGTTCAACAAGGAAACTGGACTTAAATGGCGAAGCATTTGATAGCTGATTCCATCAGGTCCTGGGCAAGTATCATTGGCCTGCTGTAAAGCTCTTTTCAATTCCAACATCCGAAATTTACAGTTGTACGGAAAAGCTTGTCCATGGTTGAAACGAATTGGTATTCGCTCAGCGCGACTCTTAGTCCTTAAGAACGAAGGACTGTAAGAGTCGTTGCTTGAGACGCTAGCAAAAGTTTCACCAAGAACGTTAGCGATGTCCTTAGGAGAAGAACACTCAGCAGCTCCGGATTTTAATATAGGAATAGAAAATTCCTTATAGATTCCATTGGCTGCTTTTACTCTTCTCCATAACTGCTTACTGGATGTGGAAGAAGTTATTGATGATACATAGCGAGACCAAGATTCCTTCTGACTTCGACGACGAGCTCTGCGAGCTAATGCTTTTGCTCTCTTAAAGGCGATCAGATTCTCCGTTGTGGGGTATCTTCTGAATAGCCCCCATAACTTCCTTTGTTTTTATATGTGTCTTGGCATTCTTTATTCCACCAAGGTTTGCAATGCCTGTGTGGTATAGAGGAACTTTTAGGTATTGATGCATCAGCTGCACTCTTAATTGTTTCAGTGACTTTACAAACAGCAATATCAATATCTTCGATCAAAACCATTTCATCATCAACAACTGTCAATTGCGTAAATAATGTCCAATCTGCCCGACTGTACACGTAAGTAGGTAGACGTTGTTCTACACTACTACCTCCAGTCTGGGAGATGACGAGAGGAAAATGATCGCTATTATGCAGATCATTTCCTACATTTAGATTTAACAATGGCAGAAGAGATGGGGAACAAATGGCAAGATCGAGAGAATGAAAAGTTCTCGTGGGTACATGGAAATATGTTTTCTCGTCGGTATTAAGCAGACAGAGACTGTTGTCTGAAATAAACCGCTCTATCTGCCGACCGCGAGAATTAGTATCATCATTTCCCCACAAAGAACTATGGCCGTTAAAGTCACCTAACAGTAGAAATGGAGTTGGCAGCTGATCTATTAATGCATCGAGTTCCTCTTGGCTGATGACATCATGTGGTGGTAAATATAAACTACAGACAGTTAATAAGCATGTAGTATGAATTCTTACAGCAACTGCCTGTAGAGTAGTATTTAATGGATGGGCAGTGCTGGGGTAAGCATTAGATGTTAATATACAAACACCTCCAGATACTGCACCATCATCACCACAGTCTTTTTCTTAGGAGCATGTAAACCCTCGCATGGAAAAGTTATTGTTTGACTTCAAGAATGTCTCCTGAAGTGCAACACATGCGGGGTTGTATGCTGAAACTATAGACTTGATGTCATCATGATGAGAACGCAAACCATGGCAGTTCCAAGAAACTAAGGAAGTTATTGTTGAGTTAGGAAAGCTCCTTTCCCGGAGCCGGAAAGCATGTCATCTGACATCTCCTCCAAGAGAGATCTTCGTCAGAGGGATGTAGATATACAGCGTCAGCTTCCAGGGATAAGGCTTTACGGGTGGATATGGAGGGTCTAGGGTTGCCCTCCTTTGCAGATTTTAGTTTTAAAGCCTTTAAGGCTTTAGATCTAGCCGTTGGAGCTTTTCTACGGACAGTAGTTGCTGATGTTGATTTTGACTTTTCTCAGTATTAAGGTAATTTAACAATTGGAAGTGACAGAGCATCAGTTTGAGTACTAGCCGTTCTAGTGACCTTGGCGGCGACAGTTGCATAGCTAACTCCTGCTTGAGGTGTACGAGCGGTAACAGCACGTCTCGCCTCGGGATATGAGCAATTGTTCTTAACTTTTGTGGTTGTGATCTCCTTTTCCAGTATCCAGATAGGACAACTTCTAGCGTAGGAGGGGTGGTCACCTTTACAATTGACACACCTCTCCTTTGCAGTACAAGACAAGTTGTCATGGCCAACTGCTGCGCAGCGAGCGCAAGTCAGTTTGCCCCTGCAAGCCGCTTTGGAGTGACCAAATCTCTGGCACTGGAAACAACGCAAAGGATTTGGAATAAATGGCCTGACGGATAGATGCATATACGCAGCTTTAATATGCTGCGGTAGGTCTGGCGTCGCAAATGTCAGTACGAGATGTTTAGTATTAATAACTTGCCCATCGCGTCTGACAGTTATGCGTTTTACAGCACAGACCTTTTGATCTTTGAGATTTTCTAAGATCTCGTCCGCAGACGTATTTAACAAATCCCTGGCGGATACCACACCACGTGAAAAGTTAAGATTATTATGAGGTTGGACGGACACCTCAAGGTTAGCAAGCATGTTCATGCTGCTTATAAGAGTAGCTTGTGCATCTGATGCGACTTCTACCATTAGATCTCCAGAACGAAGTTTCCGTATGCTCTTCACTTCTCCGATATTTCCAGCAATTGCTTTTGGATTAGGAAAGGGGATACATTATCAAATGTACCCTCTTTCCGTTTAACAATATAAAATTTTGCTTTTAATAATGTCAAGGTTTGCTCCCGTGGGAGAGAAATTTATTGTTTCCATAGTAGACATGGAAAATTCGGGACCTGACGGCACCACCCACCACCGAGTCCAACAAGGGGATGCAGACCAGCTGCACCAGTGCTAGCCAGGTCCTATACGCTCACAGTACATCCCTGAAGTGGCCTCCACCCTTAACGAGTCACCCAGTAGATGTACCGATCGCTTGATCCATAAAGCCGATTGATGTGCTGAGGACCACAACACACCTCCCGTTTACCTGAAGCAGAGGCCAAAGCAATGTGTTGGTCTCAGGAGGCCTCAATTACCAGGATCCTCCTTTCCAGGGACACGGGTCTCCACGCACGGCAAACACGTGGGTGATTTAGTCCTCAAGAGTAGCTAATAGCAACAGAGCGGCGAAAGCTACTCAAGGGGAGCCCTCAACCTCTTACGAGGCAACCACACTGAGGGAGAAAAGGAAGGAAAAGCAGAAGAGTAGAGGAGAGAAGAAAATAAAGAAGAGGAAAGATCAATAGGGTACCTCGGGATTGTGACACCCGTGTTTACCTAAAGAAGGTAAACCCCCTGAGGGGGAAACTGTGCCATAAACGAAGTGAGAAACTTCAAGAAAATTTTGGATACCTTTTTCATCAATGGAGGTAAGTGCTGTCTTAATTCCATTGATATTAATACTGACGTATTTTATTGTGTGAATGCAAATGGTTACCCCTGTGAAATAACTTTAAATTTAGATATCAATACCTTTAATAATTTGTTTAATTTATATATTAATAATTGTAACATGTATGAATGTAATGTAATGTCAAATGGTAATTATGCTAATTGCAATACCGAAACTAAGTTGGTTGCAATTAGCATGCAATGTATATTTAGATCTTACTTAGTTAGATATTATGAATTATTTGTTAAACGCTCACAAAATATTACTAACCCTACCACCATAATCCCCCAACCAACTAACAACAAGAGGACCCTAGGTCGGGACAATAGTCCAACTACTGGAACCCCTGTTAAGAAAATAGCTGTTGAAACCAGCAATAAATACTCCGTACTGATGGAAGAATCCATCGACGACCCCCCGTCAGCCACTAACACACCTCAAAATGACGGCAATGATACCATCATAGCATCAGCTACGGTATCGAACCCAAAACCAACTAGACCTCCGCCTATAATGGTGGCCACGGAAATCCGGTATGCGGACTTTTTAAATGAAATTAATGAAAGCCTCAAATTTAAAATTGTAGGCAAACCAGATGGCGAATTTCTCAAGCTTTTTGTTGAAACGCCTGCTCATCATAGAGCACTAACAAGCTTTTTTGATGCTAATAACATCAAATATTATATCATCCAAGCAAGGTCGCAAAGACCATTAAAAGTTGTGATTCGGGGACTTCCCATCAACACAACCGAGGAAGAACTAAAAAACTACTTAGACCAAAAAAATTATATACCACTAAAAATAAACCAGATGCGCAGAAGCCGAGGAGATAGGAGGCTAATGCCCCTATTTCAAATACATCTGCCGAATAATGAGCAGTCGAAAAATATTTTCAATGAAAACGCGATGGGTCACTTCATTGTGAAAGTTGAAAAATACAAATCGCCTGGAGGTGCGCCCCAATGCCATAATTGCCAATTATGGCATCATAGCAGTGAAAACTGTATGCTCACACCAAAGTGTGTAAAGTGTGCGGGGGAGCACAAAACAGTCGACTGTCCCGCGGGCAAAGAAAAGATAGAGAACCCCAAATGTGCCAACTGCGGGGGGCAACACCCTGCAAACTACAGAGGGTGTCCCAGATACCCCAAGGATATTAAAAATAACATCATTAACAGCAATAGAGTATCCAATAACATTTCCTACGCAGCTGCACTCAAGGGTGCCACTGAAAATTCGGAAAAAACTACTACTAACACCGCTAACACCAATAATAATTCTAACAATAACAGAAATTACAACACAAATGAGAATAACAATGCTAACAACTTTAATCTTAATTTTGACTCATTAAAAAATATAATAAACCTAGTCAATACCATTAATAATTTAATGAACAATAACGCATTCATGCAGCTACTAAATGTATTTACAAACATAGCCCCAAAGATACAAAATTGTGACAATATGCATAATATGCTTTACCATATAATGGAGGCCATCAGGCCAGCACAAGCTAGTCACAACGCTGAACCATGAGCACAAGAGGGGTTTCTCTTAAAATATGCACTCTCAATGCAAATGGTATCTACTCTAAAATAGACGAGCTCAGGGAATTCATCGATAACCACATCCCCGACATTATCCTCCTACAGGAAACGCACCTAAATAGTAAACTAAATATTAATATCAGAAACTTTAATGTGTACCGCAATGATAGAATCAATGGAGACAATAGATTCCGGTATTGTCAGCCTGGTGGCACTGCCGTCCTGGTGAACAGACACTTTAACAGCTATCAAATTGATACTCCCCCACTAAGTAATTCGGAAGCCACAATAGTAAAGGTCTTTTAAATGATGATAACTCACCATTCACGGTTGCTTCGATTTATATCCCCACAAAAAAATATTCTAATCAACCGGACAGAAATAACTTTCCAGATGGTGACATTACCAAGCTACTTAACATCAGCGATAGTATGATCTTGGGGGGAGATTTCAACTCCCACCATACTATGTGGAACTGCCACAGATCAAATAAATTTGGATTGTCGTTAAATAATTTAATATTAAAAAATAACCTGCGGATCGAGGCGCCCCAAACACCGACCAGAATTGGTGGTCATCTAAGAGCAACTGGCTCCATCATTGACTTCTTCCTAATTAAGAGCTTTCCATACGCATGCAACGTAATCTCGCTCAGCGAGCTAACAAGTGACCATAATCCGGTAGTTTGTACTTTTGATATCTCCCATAAAGACCACTCAAACTCAGAAAGACTAATTCCAAATTGGAACAACTTTAAACACACTATAATCAACAAAATTGACGACAATAAACACCTTAACAGCAATAGCGACATAGAAAATGAAATCAAAAACTTAACAGAAATGATATATACAACCTACGAAACAACCTCCAAGAAAAAAAACATTAGCAACAGCATCTCATTCCTAAGTGTCGAAATTAAAAACAAGATTAAAATAAGAAACCAACTTAGAAGGACTTGGCAGCTCAGCAGACTTCAAACCGATAAAAATAAATACACCAAATACGATAAAAACCTTAAAAACGAAATACGTAAATTTAAAAACAAACAATGGGAAGACCATATAACTTCGCTAGCGGCTGATGACAGCTCGCTCTGGAAGGTAACCAAAAACACCAAAAAGAAAGGTGCTAACTTCCCGCCATTAAATAGTTCAAACGGAACAGCCTTCACAGATAAAGATAAGACGAACGCAATAGCAATCAATATTAAGCAACAATTATCACCCAATAGTATTGAAAGCTCTAAGGAGGAGGAAGTTAATGACGTAGTTAACAATTATCTAAGCTCTCCCCCGGATTCGAACCCGCTACCATTGATTCTACCATCGGAACTCATTGAATACATAGACAAAATCAACCCACGCAAGGCCCCTGGTCACGACAAAATAACAAATGGTATGCTCAAAAATCTCCCGTTAAGGGCTATTTTCCATATCACCAATATTTTCAATAGAATTATTCAAAATAATTATTATCCTGAACAGTGGAAAATTGCAATCATTGCTCCTATATTCAAGGGCGGTGGCAAAAATCCAAGAGACCCAAAATCATACCGACCCATCAGTCTACTCCCAACAATCTCAAAAATGTTTGAAAACTGCATCAAAAACAGGTTAAATGTTTATATCAACCAAAATCAAATCTTAAACGATGACCAATTCGGCTTTAGAGAAAAGCACTCAACAAGTCACCAACTTCTAAGAGCAGTTGAACTAATCACCTCTAATATACAGAACAATAAAGCCACTGCAGCGTTATTCTTGGATATTGCCATGGCCTTTGATAAGGTCTGGTTAAATGGACTACTGTTCAAGATGATTAGACTAAAAATTCCCCCCCCTTTCATTTTAATACTGAATAAATACTTAAAAAATAGGAAATTTAAAGTTAAAATTAACAACACTTTTTCACAAGAAGAAGTTATTCTAAGTGGTGTGCCACAGGGGTCCATCCTCGGACCTCTGCTTTTTTCTATTTACCTGACGGATCTACCAGATCAGGAAAACATTAAAAGATTTATATTTGCTGACGATACGGCAATTATGTCCTCTGGTCCCGATAATAATAGCGCGTCAATACCAATTAAAGCTTACATCCCTAAACTCGAGCACTGGCTCAATGATTGGAAAATAGCAGTTAACGCGGAGAAATGTGTAGCTATATTATTTGGAATCAAACGCAAACCAACTGACGAATTTTATCTACTGGGAACCAGGATACCCTGGTCCCAAAAAGTTAAATACCTAGGTGTTATACTGGATAAAAGACTCACTTGGTTTGCCCACATTGACTATATACTTAAAAATCAGAAACAGGCTGAGGCCCAGCTTTACCCATTAATCGGCAGGAAATCAAAATTAAGTATTCAAAACAAATTATTAATTTACAACACAATACTGAGACCCATCACAACATACGCAGCCCCAGTCTGGGGCTACGCAGCTCAAAGGCACTTTAGTAAATTGCAACACAGGGAAAATAGAATTGTTAGAATGGCCACTATGGCCCCTGCCTACTTTAGAAATCACAATATATTTAGTGAATTTAACCTCGAAACCCTAACTGAGCACATCATAAGACTTGCTGATAAATTTTACAAAAACTTAAATTTAATTCCAAATCCCCTAATTAATACACAGCCTCAGTACGATTTCAATTCACACGCCAACAGAAAAAGACCAAAAGCCATCCTGAGAAGCAATCAATAACCATCCATCATCTAGCTTGACGCTCCCCACGATCGAGCCTCCGGACATGTTAAGGAGAGCAATCAGCAATCAATCACTTGAAATACGGTGGGAAAATGCTCCCCAAACCGAAACCAACACAGGGAAAAGCTGATGCAATAAGCTAGCAGTGTTGCACTCGTAGATAAACTGTATTTTAACCTTAATTCTAACCCAAATTATTGAGCAATTAAATTACTCACTCCAATTAACTACTAATATTAACAAATTAACAAAACTATAGTATTATCATTTTAATTATTAAACTCTAACTAGACTCCCTTCATCATGTACATTTGCATTCACACTGCATCAATGGTTTTGAGACAGTGCTGACCCAATTAATAATTAATAATAAGGAGAATGATCGCTAGAATCTTCACCTATTATTGAATTGGACTTTCATGGTTTAATTCTGCATATAAACGCTAGCAACTGTAAATAATGTAATTTAATTTATTATAACTTTAAAATCTTATGTTAATCAAGTAATTGTTAGAAACTGTAAATGTAAACCAAATTATTTTAACCTTTATATCTCATATTAATCAAGAAACTGTTAGAACAAGTATGTAAATGTCATCTGTTGTAAATTTGTTATCCAACATTTCTGCGACAATCAAGCGATTGCCTTGTATAGCAATCACAATTATGTAACAGCTACATTATTTGTAGCTACGCCCCCTTGTAAAAAGCCCTTGTCGGTAATTAATAAAGGTGTATTATGCCTTTTGGACTATATGCCATGATGGAAATACCAGTTCGACCTCCACCAAGTTCCGTCCGACCCCATGCCCCATAACTAAATAATTTATAAATTAACTCTTAAGATTAACATTTTATTACCCCATTTGAGTAAATCAATTCCATTGGAGGTGCGTGCCTACGGCACAAGGAACTCCGTCACCTAAAGTGACAAACATCGTCCCTAGGACCCAGGAACCTCCAATGCAAGGCCCAGCCGAGCCGAAGTAGCATTCAGTATTCAACGTTTTATGTACCCCCAATTTCTACTATACAGAGGTAAATGGCTCCGGCTAGTAAATCTTACACAAATCTTAGACCATAGTTCATAGTTGCACACATCTATTGTTCTAGTAGAGGGTGAGGGTCCTAGGACCCAGGAACCTCCAACTCAAGGCCCAGTCATAGTCATAAAGATTAACAGAGCATGCAACGACGAAGCCGTTTTTTCTCCTTCATCGGTAATAGTGCTGAGAAGCCATGTCATTGGTCGATGAGATAGGTAGGCGGAGCTACTGAGTAGTGGAAGAGTGGGGACGGTGGCAAGCTGAGCGCTCTGATTGGCCGTTCGGTGGAAGCCACAAGTGAGATTCTGAAAGAAGGAATATACGCTCTTTTCAGAGCGTGTTTTAGGACCCATCATCATCATCATTTTCAACCCGAGTTTGGAACTCATTGGATGAAGCTGCGAACAATCTGATCTCCTCTATCAGTAGTTCTACTTTTTTTTTCTCAGGATCCCTGTAGGCCGAGATCTTCTCTATCTCACCTTCAGTAGCGTACTTCAGGTGGATTAGCCCCTGCTGATACGAATTTTAGGAGTTGACTTTCCTCACCTCGATAGACCCCTCTAGGTGCTATCACTGAGGATGGAGGGCAACTCGCAGGCTTGCCTGCAACATACATTTCCAACACAAACAGATAGTCGAACTGCAGTTTTGAACGGACCGGTTATGGATATTAAGTCTAGCGTCATTGATCGTCTAATCAGCAAACTTGAAGAAATTTCAATAATGATTCAAGACATTAAAAGTACGCATGAATTCAGTGATTCGGAAAAAAGTCGCATAAATGAAGTTTGCAATAATTTTGTCATGAAAATAATGCCCAAGGAAATTGTAAACAAAAACCAAGAAATCGCCACAACTTCTACTGTTGCTGTATCAGTCTCAAATAAATTTCAAATCTTATCAGAAAATGAATCCACAGAAGGAGAAGATATTAAAAATTCAACAGGAACTAAAAGAATTAAAAATAAAAAACATAATAAAATCGCAAAGAAAAAAGTGACTGAAAACACCATAGCGCCATCTATCGAACAGAATAGTCAAAACTTGAATAAAAATAATGAAATAAATACTAAAATTAATCAGAACAGTGAAACCTTTACTCAGACTACTACAGAACCTAATTCTGAAAATATTACTACTCCAGAACTAGTTAAAAATTCACAAGATAATTTCTCAAAGCCCTCACCAGGAACAAATAAAATCCCACCAATTATAATACGAGATTCCAAAGTCAGCTGGAAAAAATTAGATACAGAATTAACAAAGCTAAAACTAACAGGATATCATGCAAAGTGTAGTGGTTTAGAACTCAAATTAAAATTCTCAGACATCAATTCACATCGAATAGTTACCAAATATCTAGATGAAAAAAATATACAATATCATACTTATACCCTACCTGATGAAAAACCAATACGCGTTGTTATACGCAATCTTCCTAATCACACTCTTACTGAAGACATATCCCAATCCCTCATCGATGACGGCTATAATGTACTCAGCGTAAAGCAAATGACTAGAAGAAGAAATGGAGAAGTCATTAAATTACCTTTATTTTTGGTCACTCTCCCATTAAACAAAAAATCTAAAGAAATTTTCTCCACTACCTACGTCTGCAGATTATCAATTAAAATAGAATCCTATCGTGGGCGCAGTGGCCCTACGCAATGTCACCGCTGCCAACAACTTCATCACAGTCAAATGTCCTGTAAACACACACCTAAATGTGTTAAATGCGGCCAAGAACATTTTACATATGAATGTACAAAACCCAAAGAGACCCCAGCTACATGCGCAAATTGCCATGGAGACCATCCTGCAAATTATCGTGGTTGCACCATTTTTCAAACATCTATAAAATCTACTATAATCGAAAAAACAGGAAATAAAATTACAAATAAAATTGTCATACCAGGAAAATCGTACGCTCAAGCAGCAATGTTAGAAGATGCTGTTGCAACTATATGCCTGGTAGAGGGCGCATTGTACAAATGTTTTTGTTTACAAACAGAATAAGATTTCTCTCCGAGCAATGTAGCTGTTTTTTGTTCCATGTCTTGTTCCTATCTTTGTGTATTGTCCTGTTTATGTCCTAATATTAATAAAGAAAAACCTGCTCAAGGTAAGAATTTGAATTGATTTATTTTTAAGATGATTTGATAAATATGGTTAGTAATAAGAGAGTATTTATTAGAGAAAGGTTATATGGTGCCGAAAACGCGGGAAACCAGTATTAGGATTTAGATTATGAATTTTATTTTGTATTTAATGTAAATAAGTAACAGAATACAGCAGTATTTGATTTCATTATTTGTTGTTGGTTTGCATGTGAATATATTTAATTATTTTATTGTTTGTACAATATATTTGAAATTAAATATGTCAGGTCGAATCAAACAGAAACAGCGGTTGCTTTGAATCTTGATAAACTTAAAAGAAAACGATCCACAATTAGAGGTTTATTAACGAGAATATTAAATAAGGTTAATGAGCAGCTCGAATTAGAAATTGTTGATAAAGCGACTTTGAACGAACTTTTACAACAATTATGCGAAAAGTCAGAGCTAATTTATGGATTAGATCTACAAATTGAAAATTATATCAATGATTTAGATCTTTTAGAAGCGGAAATAATTTCGAGTCAAGAAATCAGAGAAAAGATAATTTCTGCTAAATCGAAAATAAATACTTATTTGAAATCGGAACCGAAACTATTAGAGGTAGCTAATGTACCCGTAATATCGAAAAACGAAATTAGTGTAAGACTTCCAAAATTAACTATAGAACCATTTTATGGTAAATACGAAAACTGGCAAGAATTTTGGAGTCAATTTGAGGGATCGATACATGAAAATAAGAATTTATCGAATACGGATAAATTTAGCTATTTAAAATCCTTTTAAAAGGTGAAGCTTTGGTTTTCAATTCAGGGTCTGACTTTAACAGAAAATAATTATTTTACTGCTGTAGAGTTACTTAAGAAAAGATATGGACAAAAGACATTATTGTTAGAGCTCATATAAATGTATTACTAAACATGCGTCCTGTGAAATCATGCGGCCAGTTAAAAGAATTGCGTCAGTTATGCGATACGTGTTATGTTCAAGTTCGCTCACTTGAAGCCGCTGGAATTCAATTAAATAATTATGGGAGCTTATTATTTCCCATTTTACAAAAATTGTTACCAGAAAATATAGTTTTAGAATACAATAGATATAATAAAAATGATGATTGGGATTGCTTAAAACTTTTAGAATTTTTAAGAAATGAAATCGAAAACAGGGAGAAAACAATTTTATTTCGGGATACGAAGGAAGTGAAAGACGACTCGCACTCAAAGGGATACCCGAAGTATTTCGCCGGGAAAGGTCATAATTCTTTTCACCCCACACAAAAATACAAACAACAAAATGCGACTGCGCTGGCGTTAAATGTCGGAACCGCAGAAAAGGAGGAGGAACGATTATAATTAGCGTCTCGACCTTTCCCCGGAACGGTTGCTACTCTTTTTCTCTCCCTTCATTACGAATACTCCTTCGGGTGCCGTTTTGAAGGTTTTCTCTCCATTTGTCAGTGGACTACTCACACCTAGCTAACTTAGTTCTGGGTCCCTGAGGACAATTCTGGTTAATTTTAGTATTCTATCTCCGACCAGGTGCTCACACTCTGTCATTCAGAGTCACTGAGCGGTCAATTTCGCTCTTTGCTCTCCCCTGGCCAGGGGGGATTCCCTCCATATTTCTCTCTCTCTCTCTCTGACTACGGAAATGGAACAGGCCAAACCCACTGGACAGGATGCCTTTCGGGCAACACAGAAACTCATGCTTGAAAGATTATTCTCCAGGCTAGATGAGATTTGCGTCATGCTCAATGACATCTCAAACTCCAAAGAATTCTCAACGGAAGATAAGGATGCTGTTAAAAACAAACTCAGCATATTTGCTAAGAAAATTAATTCTGAGACAGCTAGTAAGGGGAACATTGCAGAAATGAATATTGAAGAAAATTCAGATGAAAACTCCGTTGAAATGGTGGAAGTTATTAATAACGACATACTCACGGGGAACAAATTTGAAGTGCTGACACAACAAAACCTGCAGGACTCAACACAAAAAACTCCTAGCGTCAAAAGGTCAAGAAAATCACGTCTAGATAAACAACCCCCCAATAAAACGAAGAAAACCAATGAACAAGACTCCACGGCAGAAGCTAAAAGTAAAGAAACAGTAATATCAGATACTGAGGTAGAAGAACTGCCAGAAACTTCAACACAGAATGTGACTTCCCAGGGAGAAAACCCTGAAAACACTAATCAATCTATCTTAGCAAAGCCATCCCGAAAAATCCCACCAATAGTCATCAGAGACAACAAATTTAACTGGAAAACACTGGACAAAATATTCCAAGATGAGAAATTAACAGGTTACACAGCAAAATCCACGTCATACGAATTAAAAATTAAACTTTCCGATGCGGATTCCATAGGAAAGCAATAACAATCTTAGAAAACTGGGGGCAGGGTATCATACCTATAACCTCCCAGAAGATAAACCATTAAAAGTAGTCATCAGAGACCTTCCTTCTGATACAGAAATTGCAGATATTGCGGACAGTCTTATTGAAGAGGGTTTCACAGTAAGCTCAATAACTCAAATGACAAGAAGAAGGGACGGGGAAACCCAGAAACTCCCATTATTCCTCATCACACTGCCCAAGTCCAATAGGGCTAAAGAAATCTACCACATGCAATACGTAGGCAGACTAAAAGTACGTGTAGAAGAATATAGAAACAGAGGTGGCCCTACCCAATGCCACAGATGTCAGAAACTCCACCACTCCCAACGACTATGCAAACACGAGCCAAGATGCGTCAAGTGTGGTGATAATCATTTCACACACTTATGCCAAAAGAGCAAAGACCTCCCGGCCAAGTGCGCTAATTGCCAAGGAGACCATCCTGCAAATTTTAGAGGTTGCAAAACCTTCATTGAGGCAACCAGGACAAAAACCAAGGACAGCACTACAATCCGAATTTCCAAGGGAGTAGTGGTAGAAAACAAGACCTATGCCCAAGCTGCAAATTCCAATACCCTGCAAGAAGCTAAAGGCATTTTAGACCAGCTTAAACTTTTTCGTTAACTACATACAAAGATCGGGCATTATAAATATGATTAATCAACCAGCAATCTCCAGTCAAACACCACAAAACGGTCATGAATAATAACAACAATAGAATCGAGTTACTTCAATTAGGTAACTGGAACGCAAATGGGCTTGCCAATAAATTTGAAGAATTTAAAAACTTCTTAATAACGCACGACCTTGACATCTGTGCTGTCACTGAAACTCATTTAAATGGCAGTCATTCCTTTAAAATTCATAACTATCAAACATTCATGACCAACAGACTACATTACAGGGGAGGAGGGGTAATCCTTTATGTTAAAAGAGCAATCCCTGCAACCCTGTATTGTAGTAAAAATGATGAAGGATACGAAGAAATTTCTGCAGTCACTGAATTGGCCAACGGATCAAAAATCAAATTTTCAGCCGTTTATAATCCTCCACAACGAAAACTCACAGAAAGCGACATTGAACACCTTTTCTCTGGAGACTTCCCTACCATCTCCTGGGAGATTTTAATAGCAAAAATAGACATTGGGGCTGCAGAGCAACCAACAATAACGGAAAACATCTAATTGACGTCCTTAATAAAAACAAGATAAAAGTAATCTCCCCCATGGAGCCCACTTACTACCCCCACTTTCAAGCACACATCCCGGATGTTCTGGACCTAATCCTAACTAACGCAAACTTTCAAATTGCTTCCGACGTTTATAATGACCTCTCATCAGACCACCTTCCGATTATCTCAACTCTCAACACCAGCAAAAATTCTTCTCCTCCACTATCAGCAGAACCAATTGGAACCTCTTCTATAATATCATGAAAATCCGAAGCTGGACTGCCTTTAATATTAACAACACCATAGACATCGACATCAACATCCAATCCCTTAACACGGAAATTAATTCCGCCCTTAAAGAAGCTACTGACGAAGTTAAATACATTAACAACTTCCAAAAACTCCCGCAAGAAATAAGAGAACTCATCAAAACAAGAAATCGCATTCGGAAAAAATTCAGGAAAACCCTTAACCCAGCATATAAAACAGCCGTCAATAGCCTCAATCGACACATAAAAGAAAAGTGCACTAAACATAGAAGCAAGCAATGGGAAGAGAAACTCACGGCACTAACAACTGAAGAAAATTCCATTTGGAAATTCGCAAGAAACCTCAAAGCACAGTATCAAACCTGTAAACCCCTTAACGGAGCACAAGGACCGGTATACACCGAATTCGAGAAAGCGGAAACTTTTGCTGACAGTATGGAGGAGCAGTTCCAACTAAATTCCACACAAACAGACCCCCACTTAGAAGAAACCATCCACAATACTTACGCCAAGCATCTATAACAACAACCCTCGAGACTCCGGACTCGAACCTACAACCCTAGAAGAAATCAACACTATTATCAAATACCTCAACATAAGAAAATCACCAGGCAAAGATGGCATTACCAACAAAATAATTAAATCTTTACCTACTAACACCTTAAACCAAATAGTCTACATCTTCAACTCCTGCTTAAAAATGAACTACTTCCCACACAAATGGAAAGAAGCACTCATCATCATGATTCCCAAACCGCACAAAGTCCTAACTATCCCCAACAACTACAGACCAATAAGTCTCCTCTCCTCAATGGGAAAACTATTCAGAAAAAATCATCTATAATCGCCTCCAGAATTATCTAGACTTACTCCCGAAAGAGCAATATGGATTTAGGAAAAAATTATGCACTACAAAACAACTCCTGAGAATAATTGAATTCATCAGCAGAGGTCTTAAAAACAAGGAAAACTCTGCCTTTGTCATGTTGGATGTGTCAAAAGCATTTGACAGACTCTGGCATGAGGCTCTATCTACAAAATCAAACTCCTCAATCTCAACAATAATCTAATTCTTCTCATTAAAAATTACCTGACAGACAGAACCTTCAACATAAGATACAATAAAATACTCTCCACCACTAGAAAAATCAAAGCAGGCGTCCCACAAGGAAGTATCCTTGGGCCGATTCTCTATTTATTTTACACCACTGATTTTCCTATCAATAGACTCGACTATAATAGTATCACTGCTTACTATGCTGATGACACCGGAATTATTGTGAAATCTAAGTCCATAGAAAATGCCATCTGCAAAATTACAAAATAAAATTAATGAAGTTGAAGAATGGTGCAACACCTGGAAAGTTGAAATTAACACTAACAAGTCCAACCTCCTTATTATTAAAAAACCTAACACTAGAAGTGATCGGAAATCAGACCTTACAATGTACGGAAACAAAATCCCTACTGTCAACAACGCCAACTATCTGGGGCTAACAATAAATCAACATCTAAAGTGGAAACCCCATGTTCTCAATATCATTAATAAAGCTCATGGAATGATCTTTAAATTAAGACCCTTATGGGATATTACAGCAAAACTAACACCAAAATGAAAAAACTACTTTACACTTCAATGATTTCTCCCATTTTATCCTACGCTTCACCAGCCTGGTTATCACTATTGACAAATCTACGATGAACTTGCTTAATACCTTTCAGAATAAAACAATCAGAAACATGCTTGGAGCCCCAAGATACCTTAAAAACTCGGCCACCAGAAGAGACTCTCAAAATGGATACTTTTGAGCAATATATCATTAAAAGAAACATAAAATTCTTCAACAAAGCTGAAAATTGCTCTGCAGCTCACTTTAACAGAAATTTTCCAATGCATTAATCTCAAGGAAGACATGAAAATCAGGCCTATAGCCGCCCATTATCTCAGTGACGCAATCTACTCTAGCCTGTCAACAGTAGTTCCTACCTAAACTTGTATATTTGTAAATAATTTTCTTACAGTTCATTTTATGACTTTTCTTGTATATACTCTTATTTACTCCAGTATTCCTATCTACTCTTGAATTTCAATATTTACTCCAGTATTACTCATTACTTTGTATTTACTTTATATATTTACTCGCATTTAGCCTTTCTTATTATATTACATCTTATTTTACTCCTTTCTCATGTTTCGCAAAAGTTTCTCTTTTGCCCCTGTAATGTTGTTTTTATTTTGCGAATTTATTATTTTTTCGCACTCTCTTTTTCTGACAGCCGGCTTAACTCAGCCGTCCAATCAGAGGCCGTCCGCTAACCCCGGACTCCCTCTCCTTCCTCCTCTCCAACTCAAGTCTCCTCCCACTCGCTACCTTTTCCTTATTCCACTACTTATTACTACAGATGAAAGAGTAAAAGCAGCTCCGCTGCTAAATGCTCTAGATTATCTATCTGATTCTTGATTCTTGAAGGAGGGGGAACATCATCATCATTCAGTCTTTGGACCTCTACTTGTTCGGATGTCTTGGATGAAGCAGCAAGCGATCTGATCGTTTTTATCAGTAGCTTATTTTTATTTTTTCTCTGGATCCCTGGGAACCGAGATCTACTCTATCTCACTCTCAGTCGCTTACTTCAGGTGGATTAGCCCCTGTAGTATTGAATATTAGGAATTGACCTTCCTCACCTCGATAGGCCTAACGGTGCTATCCCTGAGGATGGAAGGCAGTTCGCAGGCTTGCCTGCAACATGCACATACAACACACACAACACAAACAGGGGGTTCAGCAGCAATTCTTTCGGGGAATGTTAGCGGACCTACAATTGACCTCAAACCTTCGCTAATTGAAAAACTCATTAGCAGATTAGAAGAAGTTACGGAAATGATCAAGGACATAAGAAATACGCATGAATTTTCCGATAGTGAAAAAGAAAAAATCAATAAGGTTTGCAATAAATTTGCCAAGCAAATTACTATCGAAAAACCCACGGAAAAAGTTCAAATTCTCTCTACAGAGGTAGAGATTGACACTTCAAATCGATTTTCTGTCCTAACAGACAACGATGAATCTTCGGAAAGTGATGAAGTTAAAAAATCAGGCTCAAAAAAATCAAAAAATAAGAAAAATAAAACCAATAAAAAGAAAATTGTTGAAATTACCGCAACGCCATCTAGCGAGCAAAAAATCGTCACTAATGATAAAATTAATAAACAAATGGATACTAGTGAAGAATTTCCTGCACTTGTTGAGAATACCAATGATATTAATAAATCTACTAATGAAGCCAATATTGTAAATGCACAACCGTTCTCAAGGCCATCAACGGGGACTAGTAAAATTCCACCCATTATCATAAGAGACCCAAAAATAACATGGAAAAAAATAGACAGTGACTTAATTAAAATGAATATAACAGGATATCACGGCAAAAGCTCAGGACACGAACTAAAAATTAAATTATCGGATATAAGCTCTCACAGAATTGTTACCAAATACCTAGATGATAATGGAATTCTCTACCATACCTACATGCTACCAGATGACAAACCAATCAGAGTAGTCATTAGAAACCTTCCAGCTGACACCCTTATCGATGACATTATGCAATCATTAATTGATGACGGTTTTAACGTAACTTCTATAGTTCAAATGACCAGACGCCGCAACGGAGAAATCCTCAAACTACCACTTTTCTTGGTAACTCTTCCCCTAAACAATAAATCTTAGGAAATATTCTCAATTAACTACATCACACGACTTAGCGTAAAAATTGAAACTTACAGAGGGAGAGGTGGACCCTCTCAATGTCACCGCTGTCAACAATTACATCACAGTCAGAAATCGTGCAAGCACGCACCGAAATGTGTCAAGTGCGGTCAAGACCATTTTACTTACGAATGCACTAAACCGAAAGAAACTCCCGCTACCTGTGCTAATTGCAAGGGTGAACACCCAGCCAATTACCGTGGATGCTCATATTTCCAAACTTCAATCAAATCAACCATCATAGAAAAAACTGGCAATAAAATCACCAGCAAAATAGTTATCCCAGGCAAATCTTATGCTCAAGCCGCAATGATCGAATCAACTAAAACCGTAACTGAGGAAGCTAAAAATATACTAAATCAATTAACCTTATTTGTAAATTACCTCAAAAATTCTGGAATAATGAATCACATTCAAAATGCCAACATGACCAATAATATTAGCCAACACCCAATGGAGACTAATGACAAGTAAACAGAGCATAGAAACAATACAAATAGGACTATGGAACGCAAATGGCCTTCAAGAAAAATTCACCGAACTAAAAAATTATATTTTCGAGAATGACCTTGATTTCTGTGCAGTAACGGAAACACATGCAAAAGGACATAACTCTTTTAAGATTCCAAACTACAATACTTTCCGATGCGACAGAAACCTCTATAGAGGTGGCGGAACCCTTCTAATTGCAAAAAGGTCTTATCATGGAACACTCTACAGCACGCACAATTCCGACGGCTATGAAGAAGTCTCTATTTTAGTAAAAATTAATAACAACGAATATAAAATTACTTCAATATACAACCCACCAAACCGCAGCTTAAATCAGGCAGATATAGATCACCTATTTCCTAAAAATATCAAAACAATAGCCCTAGGTGATTTCAACTCTAAGCACACCCTCTGGGGTTGCAGAAACACTTCAAAAAATGGAATTTCACTTTTAAACCTTGCCCATAATAACAATCTCAAAGTAATAGCCCCAATCGAACCCACTTACTACCCTGTTTTCACCAACCATCGACCTGACATATTAGATTTTCTTATCACTAATACTAACCTCAGCATCTCCGCAACTGTACTAAATGAACTCTCATCAGATCATCTTCCAGTAAATTTCTGCATCGGACAACAAAAAACACAGGAAAACAGCAAAATTACTACTACCAACTGGCAATTATTTGAAAATATCCTAAACAAAAATAGTTATATAATTCCAGAAAACCTCACTGAAGACGAAATTAATGAAACTATTACTACCCTTGCAACTAACCTCAACCAAGCATTCCAAAATTCCTCAATTGAGAGAAAGAAAATAACTGATCATATTATCCTCCCCAAAGAAATTAAAGCTAAAATTAAGCAGAGAAATAAACTTCGAAAAATTCTTCATAAAACCTTCAATCCTAGTCTAAAACCTGAAATTAATCAGCTTAACAGAGAAATCAAAATTGAATGCAATAAATTTAGAAGCGAAAAATGGGCAGAAAAACTAGGTTGGTTGGTTGGTTGGTTGGTTTTTATGGCGCAAGGTCCAGATAAGGACAAGCTGCGCCAAACACAAGATAGCTTACACAAGTTTTTTAAACCCATTAAAAGTATAAAATAATAATATAGTTAAAATGTACATTAAAAGTACAAAGTAGAAATATAGTTAAAATGTATATTAAAGGTATAAAATAGAAATATAGTTAAAATGTATATTAAAGGTATAAAATAGAAATATAGTTAAAATGTATATTAAAAGTTTGTAAACATACAATATACACATGTATAAAATTAAAAATTTTATATTTAAGTAAAATATTTCTAAATCAGATAAAATTCATAAATCCTATGTCTTTTAAAAACGCAAATAGGTTGCAATGGGGTGGTTCCCCAAGCAGATCTTCTAATGTTAAAATGTTACTATTAAAACATCTAAAACGCTGATGGTAAAAATCTGGGCATACAATTAAAATGTGATATACTGTAAATGGTTCATCACACTTTTCACACCATGGTTGGAGATCACTCAAGATCAAATGCTTGTGGGTGAAACGCGTGTGACCAATTCGAAGGCGAGTCAGTCTGACGTCTGCGCTTCTGTGGAGATAAAACAGATAATGGAATGATGTATGAAAATATGGAATGGAGTTTGTTGCTGACTTGCAGGTCCCAGGATTCCTGCCAAAGAGAATATATGAAATGTTTGAATCCTTTTCTCATGTCTGTTGATGGTATTGAAGGCAAAATGGAAGTAGCTGCAGATTTTGCGGCAGCATCAGCTTTCTCATTGCCATCTATTCCTATGTGGCTTGGTATCCAACTAAACAGTATCTCAAATCCCTTGTTAGTAACAACACTATCAATTAATGTGAATATCTTAGACACAACTGGATGGCAGTTATAGTTGTTATTCCTCAAAGCTTCTAACACACTCATACTGTCAGTGTACACACAAAATTTACGTTCATTTTTAGTTCTTACCAACTGGAGTGCTCGGTATATAGCCGTAGCCTCAGCAGTGAAGATGGAGCAGGATTTGTGAAGGCTATAACTGTAGGAGGTATCATCAAGATAAACTCCACAGCCAACTGATCCTGGACATTTGGATCCATCCGTAAATACTGGAGTGTACATAGTGTACTGACAGCGATGGAATGAATAAAGCTGTTGAAGAATAGCAGTACTTGTGTCTGATTTTTTATTCTTACCAAAGGGATTTAACACAGTAATGTGTGGATTGTACCAAGGTGAATGTGCGTAAAGGTCGGTAGACTCGATTCGGACATCACATAGGTCAGAAAGCAAAATAATAGATTTTATACGACAGAGAAAAGGTGGAATGCTTGATGGTCTAGCATTATATAATCTCTTAAGAGCAGCACTTGGAATCGTGGAACGCAAGGGATGATGAGTTGAGGACATGATTTTTGAATAATAATTAAGAGACAGCTGTATCCGCCGCAGGTCTAATGGTAATTGTTGGCAGATTACATATAGACTCCGGACGGGTGATGTACGAAATGCTCCACAGCAAATCCTTAAAGCAGAGTGGTGGACGGTATCCAATCTACGTAAAATGGAAGATCTAGCCGATCCATAAGCAACACAACCATAGTCAATACGAGATAAAATGATTGATTGGTAAATTCGGAGCAATGAAGTGCGCTCTGCACCCCCAAAATGTATTAGACAACACCTTGAGGATATTGAGCATTCGCTCGCACTTCTTCCGCAGATATAAAGTATGCGAAAGGAAAGTTAACTTCTTATCGAAAATTACACTGAGGAATTTTATCTCATCTTACCACAGGAATAGGTCTATTGCTTATGTGAAGCACAGGATCGGGATGAAGACTAGTTTTCCTACAGAAATGGACACAGTGACTCTTACTAGGAGATATACTAAGACCATTTCTGTTCACACCAAGTAGTTAGATTGTTTACAGCTGTTTGCAATTGTCTCTCAATTATATTCATGTTTGAACCCTGATATGAAATTTGTAAGTCATCAACATATAAATTCCTATGAACAGAAGGTGGTAATTGGTGAAGTATGTTATTGATGAAAAGGTTAAAAAGGGTTACGCTTAAAACGCTACCTTGAGGGACACCCTCAGCTTGAGTAAAAGTATTGGAAAGTGTACTTCCAATACGTACTTTAAATAGCCTAGTAGCTAGAAAATTCTGTATAAATATTAGAAGATTACCCTTAAATCCAAGATTATGCATATTACGGAGAACACCATAACGCCACGTACGATCGTATGCTTTCTCAATATCGAAGAAAATTGCAACAAGATGGTTTCTCCTCACAAAAGCGTTTCGAATTTGGGATTCCAGATCTACTATGTTGTCAATAGTGGATTGTCCTCTTCGAAATCCGCTTTGTTGAAGGGGTAGGCAATTATTCTTCTCTAAGATGTAAATGAGTCTAGCATTGACCATACGCTCAAACGTTTTGCACAAGCAACTCGTGAGAGCTATTGGACGATAACTCAGAGGGTCAGATGAATCTTTGCCAGGTTTCAAAATTGGAATCACTTTATCGCTTCCCTCCATGAAGTAGGATAAGCATGCTCAGTCCAGATTCTATTAAACAATAAAAGTATGTTTAACAAAGAATCATGATTTAAATGACGGAGCATTTGATACGAGATTCCATCTGGTCCTGGGCTAGTGTCGTTTGCTTTAGATAAAGCAGACTTCAATTCTGACAGTTCAAAATCACAATTATAGGGTAGAAGATGTCGATCATGAAAGCTTAGATGTGTCCGCTCAGCGATTCTTTTAATCCTTAGGAAAGTAGGATTATACGAATCAGAGCTGGAAACACTAGCAAAGGTTTCACCGATGACATTAGCAATATCTACCGCTGAGGAGTGTATTGCAGCTCCGGTTTTTAATACAGGAATGGAATAATCCTGATAAATACCATTGGCTGCTTTAACTTTCCTCCATAATTGCTGACTTGTTGTCGATGAATTGATTGACGACACGTAGCGAATCCAAGATTCTCTTTGACTCTGACGTCTAACTTTTCGAGCTTCAGCTTTGGCTTTTTTAAAAGCAACAAGATTCTCCGTAGTAGGGTATCTTCGAAATATATTCCATTGCTTCCTTTGTTTCTTATAGGAGAGTTGACACTTTTCATTCCACCAAGGTTTCCTATGTTTATGTGGAATGATGGAATTTTTAGGGATAGCAACATCCGCAGTTCTGATTATTGTATCGGTGATATATTTAACGGCATAATCTATCACATCTGTTTTAACTCTTGTTTCGCTAATCACAGCCAATTGCGTGAAAAGTGTCCAATCGGCTCGACTGTACACATAATTAGGTGGTTTGTGACGCACACTATTACTTCCAGCCTGAGACACGATTAGAGGGAAATGATCACTATTGTAGAGGTCATTTCCAACTGCAAATTTCAGCAATGGCAGGAGTGATGGAGAACAAATAGCTAAATCAAGAGAGTGAAATGTCCGTGTAGGTTCGTGGAAATATGTTTTCTCGTCGGTATTGAGCAGACAGAGACAGTTGTCAGAAATAAACTGTTCTATGTGACGACCGCGAGAATTCGTATCACTATTACCCCACAAGGAACTATGTCCGTTAAAATCACCAAGCAATAAAAATGGAGTTGGGAGTTGTTCAACTAATTCATTCAGTTTCTCTGCTTGATGACATCATTCAGTGGTAAGTAGAGGCTACAAACCGTAATTAGACATGTGGTGTAGATTCTCACAGCCACAGCCTGGAGTGTAGTTCTTAACTGATGTGCTGTACTAGGATATTTGTTTGATGTAATTATACAAACTCCACCAGACACAGCAGCATCACCACCATAATCATTTCTAAAGCATTGAAACCCACGCATTTTTGGTGACAACAGTGGGTTCAGGAATGTCTCCCTGAGAGCCACACATGCGGGGTTAAAGTGAGAGATAATGGATTTGATGTCATCGATGCGAGACCGAAAACCACGGCAATTCCAGGAAACAAAGGAAGACATTAATGGAATATATTCTAGCCTTTATCACTGTTGCTCAACGTCATCTCAGATGAATCTTCAGAAAGTAAATCATCATCTGAAGGATGCTGTTTCACAGTGTCTGCATCCAAAGACATAAGAGCTTTTTAAATGTTAAAGACTTTCTAGAGCCTTCTTCGCAATTTTTAGTTTTCTTGCCTTTAGGGCTTTAGATTTTGCTAAAGTTCTTTTGGTTATTTCTGGTGAGGTTACTTTTGAACCATTCGGTTTTGGATTTAATTTTACACTTGTAAGAGACTCGGTTTCTGTTTGAGTGCTGGATGATTTGGTGACCTTGACAGCAGCAGCGTAGCTAACACCTATCTGTGGAGTACGTGATAGAACAATTCGCCTAGCTTCCGGGTAAGGAACCTTATTTTTAACTTTGACTAATGTGATTTCTTTCTCCATCTGCCATATTGACATTGTCGAGAAAGGAGGAGTGTTCACCGTTGCAATTTACACACTTTTCCTCTTAGCTGTGCAGGTAATGAAGTCATGGCCAACGACTGCGCACTGGGCACATGTGAGCTTCCCTCTGCATGCTATTTTGGAATGTCCGAATCGTTGACATTGAAAACAACGTAACGGATTTGGCGTATAAGGTCTTACGGAGCAACGCATATACGCGGCTTTCACGTATTGCGGTAAGTCTGGAGTAGCGGTTGGTTGGTTGGTTGGTTGGTTGGTTGGTTGATTTTTATGGCGCAAGGTCCAGATAAGGACAAGCTGCGCCAACCACAAGATATTATGCACCACTTTTTTTTTACCAATTAAAAGCATAAAATAGTTATATAGTTAAAATGTACTTTAAAAGTATAAAATAGATATATAGTTAAAATGTATATTAAAGGTATAAAATAGAAACATAGTTAAAGTGTATATTAAATGCCTATAAACATACAATATATACATGTATAAAATTAAAAACTTGATATTTAAATAAAATATTTCTAAATCAGATAAAATTCATAAATCCTATGTCTTTAAAAACGGAAATAGATTGCGATGGGGTGGTTCTCAAGCAGGTCTTCTAATGTTAAAATATTACTATTAAAATATCTAAAACGCTGATGGTTAAAATCTGGGCACGAAATTAAAATATGATATACTGTAAAAGGTTCATCACACTTTTTCACACCATGGTTGGAGATCACTTAAGATCAAATGTTTGTGGGTGAAACGCGTGTAGACTAATTCGAAGGCGAGTCAGTCTGACATCTGCGCTTCGTGGAGATAAAACAGATAATGGAATGATGTATGAAAATATGGAATGGAGTTTGTTGCTGACTTGCAGGTCCCAGGATTCCTGCCAAAGAGAATATATGAAATGTTTGAATTCTTTTCATGTCCATTGATGGTATTGAAGGCAAATGGAAGTAGCTGCAGATTTAGCGGCAGCATCAGCTTTCTCATTGCCATCTATTCCTATGTGGCTTGGTATCCAACAAAACAGTATCTCAAATCCCTTGTTAGTAACAGTATCAATTAATTTGAATATCTTAGACACAACTGGATGGCAATTATTGTTGTTATTCCTCAAAGCTTCTAATACACTCATACTGTCAGTGTACACACAGAATTTACGTTCATTTTTAGTTTGTAGCAGCTGAAGTGCTCGGTATATAGCCGTAGCCTCAGCGGTGAAGATGGAGCAGGATTTGTGAAGGCTATAACTGTAGGAGGTATCATCAAGATAAACTCCACAGCCAACTGATCCTGGACATTTGGATCCATCCGTAAATACTGGACTGTAAATAGTGTACTGACAGCGATGGAATGAATAAAGCTGTTGAAGAATAGCAGTACTTGTGTCTGATTTTTTATTCTTACCAAAGGGATTTAGCACAATAATGTGATTATACCAAGGAGGATGTGCGAAAAGGT
Organism: Latrodectus elegans; assembly: GCA_030067965.1. Lineage (NCBI taxonomy): Eukaryota > Metazoa > Arthropoda > Arachnida > Araneae > Theridiidae > Latrodectus > Latrodectus elegans. Next base: position 88,692,401 of record CM057815.1, read on the forward strand.
CGGTAGACTCGATTCGACATCACATAGGTCAGAAAGCAAAATATAAGATTTAATACGAGAGAGAAAAGGTTGAATGCTTGATGGTCTAGCATTATATAATCTCTTAAGAGCAGCACTTGGAATCGTGGAACGCAAGGGATGATGAGGTGAGAACATTATTTTTGAATAATAATTAAGAGACAGCTGTATCCGCCGCAGGTCTAATGGCAATTGCTGGCAAATTACATATAGACTCTGGACGGGTGATGTGCGAAAAGCTCCACAGCATATCCTTAAAGCAGTATGGTGAACAGTGTCCAATCTGCGTAAGATGGAGAGTCTAGCTGATCCATAAGCAACACAGCCGTAGTCAATTCGAGATAAAATTACAGACTGATAAATTCTTAGGAGTGATGTGCGATCTGCACCCCAAGATGTATTCGAAAGCACTTTGAGGATGTTAAGCAGTCGCTCACATTTCTTCCGCAGATGTAAAACATGCGGAAGGAAAGTTAACTTCTTGTCAAAAATCACGCCAAGGAATTTTATCTCACTGACTACAGGAATGGGTCTATTATTTATGTGAAGCACAGGATCATTATGGTAGCTAGTTTTCCTACAGAAATGGACACAGCAACTCTTACTAGGAGATATACTAAGACCATTCCGTTCACACCAAGTGGTTAAATTATTTACAGCTGTTTGCAATTGTCTCTCAATTATATTCATGTTTGAACCCTGATATGAAATTTGTAAGTCATCAACATACAAAGTGCCATGAACAGAAGATGGTAATTGATGGAGTATGTCACTGATGAAAAGGTTAAAAAGGGTTACGCTTAAAATGCTACCTTGAGGGACACCTCAGCTTGACTAAAGGTATTGGAAATTGTAGTTCCAACGCGCACTTTAAAACGCGTGAGGCCAGAAAATTTTGGATAAATATTGGAAGATTACCCTTAAAGCCAAGATTATGCAGAGTACGGAGAATACCATAGCGCCATGTACGATCATATGCTTTCAACGTCGAAGAAAATTGCAACGAGATGGTTTCTCCTCACGAAAGCATTTCGAATTGGGATTCTAGATCCACTATGTTATCTATAGTGGGATCGTCCTCTTTCGAAATCCGCTTTGATGAAGATGTATGCAATTATTCTTCTCTAAGACGTAAATGAGTCTAGCATTGACCATACGCTCAAATGTTTTGCATAAGCAACTCGTAAGAGCTTATCTCCTCAGGGGTTTACCTTCTTTAGGTAAACACGGGTGTCACAATCCCGGGAGGTACCCTAGTGATCTTTCCTCTTCTATATTTTCTTTCTCTCCTTACTCTCTTCTGCTTTTCTTCCTTTTCTCCTCAGTGTGGTTGCCTCGTAAGAGGCTGAGGGCTCCTTGAGTAGCTTTCGCCGCTCTGTTGCTATTAGCTACTCTTGAGGACTAAATCACCCACGTGTTTGCTGTGCGTGGAGACCCGTGTCCCTGGGAAAGGAGGATCCTGGTAATTGAGGCCTCCTGAGACCAACACATTGCTTTGGCCTCTGCTTCAGGTAAACGGGAGGTGTGTTGTGGTCCTCAGCACATCAATCGGCTTTATGGATCAAGTGATCGGTACATCTACTGGGTGACTCGTTAAGGGTGGAGTCCACTTCAGGGATGTACCGTGAGCGTATAGGGACTGACTAGCACTGGTACTGTTAACATGTATCCCCTCGTAGGGCTCCGTGGTGGGTGGTGCCAGTCTGGTCCCTGAATTCATATTCATCCTATATGGATAAAAACTTTCTCCTCACTCCTCGGGAGCAACAAATGTCAAATTGTAGTGCGAAGTATTTTATAATAACCAGAATTGGAAATACCTTCGAATATGTTTCACCTTTTCTCATTGAAAGAGTATAACTTACTTACTTGGGAGGAAGTTAAATCTATTAAGAAGTTACGATCGGGTGTTTTATTAATAGAGACTGCATCAGACAAACAATCTGTACTACTGCAAAACCTGAAAGCAATTGGTGACATGGCAGTAACTGTGGAACTGCATAGAAATTTAAATTTTTTCACGAGGTGTTATTTCTTCGGAGGACTTGTTTCCACACTCCCACCGAAGAAATACTGGAAAATTTGAAATCACAAAAGTCTGCGCTGTGAAAAGAATTACGATAAAGAGAGATGGCATTGTACTAAACACAAAGCATCTCATTTTGACATTCTCTACACCAGACTTGCCACAAAACATTAAAGTCGCTTATATGCGATGTTCGGTACGGCCTTTATCCCTAATCCGCTAAGATGCTTCCAGTGCCAACGATTTGGACACTCTAAAATGGCTTGCAGAGGAAAACTCATATGCGCCCGTTGTTCTGACGTTGGCCATGAAAGTACCACTTCAGAAGCCAAAGAAGTGTGTGTCAACTGTAAAGGTAACTACACTTATTCTAGATCTTGTCCCGTTTGGCAACAGGAAAAGGAAATTGTTACCATCAAAATCAAGAACAATATTTCCTATTTAGAAGCTCATCGCCGATTAAGTTAATTCCGTACTCCCACTCCAGGTGTTAGTTACGCTCAGATAACCAAAAAAATAACCTGATCCTGCAGCACCCAAAACCGACACAAACTCTATTCCTACAGCTAGATTGCTCCCAAAGCAAAAAACGACAGAAATTTCTGCACCTCTAATTGCAAAATCAACTTTGGCAAAATCAACAGCTTTAAAGGCTAGAAAATTAAAAATGGCCAAGGAAGGCGTTCGAAAGTCTTCCTAACTGCCAGAAAAGCTCTTCTGTCTATGGATGCAGACACTGTCAAACTGCATCCTTCAGATGATGATTTCATGCTGGAAGATTCATCTGAGATGACACTGAGCAATAGTGACAACGGTTAGACTTTATTCCATTAATGACTTCCTGTTGTTTCATGGAATTGTCGTTTTCGGCCTCGAATTGATGATATCAGATCCATTATGTCAGCCTATAACCCCTGCATGTATGGCTCTCCAGGAAACATTCCTGAAGCCCATTATCATCACCAAAATGCGTGGGTTTCAATGCTACAGAAAGGATAATGCAGTGGTGATGCTGCTGTGTCTGGTGGCGTTTGTATATTTACATCAAACACTTATCCCAGTACAGCACATCAGTTAAGAACTACTTCCAGGCTGTTGCTGTGAGAATTCACACCGCATTTCTAATTACAGTTTTACAGCCTATATTTACCACCGATAATGATGTCATCCAAGAAGAGGAACTCAAACGACTTACTTGATCAACTCCCAGCTCCATTTTTTATTGCTTGGTGATTTTAACGGACATAGTCCTCTGACAGAGGGGTAGTGATGATACGAATTCTCGCGGTCGTCAGATTGAACAGTTAATTTCTGACAACTGCCTCTGTCTCCTGAATACCGACGAGAAAACCCATTTTCACGAACCTACACGGACATTTCACTCTCTTGACTTAGCTATTTGTTCTCCATCACTCCTGCCATTGCTGAATTTTGCTGTTGGAAATGACCTTCATAATAGTGATCATTTCCTCTAATCGTGACTCAGGCTGGAAGTAATAGTGTGCGTCACAAACCACCTAATTATGTGTACAGTCGAGCTGATTGGACACTTTTCACGCAATTGGCTGTGATCAGTGAGGCAAGAGTTAAGACAGATATGATAGATGATGCCATTAAATATATCACCGACACAATCCGAGCTGCGGATGTTGTTATCCTAAAAATTCCATCATTCCACATAAACACAGGAAACCTTGGTGGAATGAAAAGTGTCAAATCTCCTATAAGAAACAAAAGGGAAGCAATGGAATATATTCCGAAGATACCCTACTACGGAGAATCTTGTTGCTTTTAAGAAAGCCAAAGCTCAAGCTCGAAGAGTTAGACGTCAGAGTCAACTATCTTGGATCCGCTACATGTGTCGTCAATCAATTCATCGACAACAAGTAAACAATTATGGATGGAAAGTTAAAGCAGCCAATGGTATCTATCAGGATTATTCCATTCCTGTATTAAAACCCGAGCTGCAATACACTCTCAGCGGTAGATATTGCTAATGTCATCGGTGAAACCTTTATGTTTCCAGCTCCGATTCATATAATCCTACTTTTCATGATTAAAAGAATCGCTGAGCGGACACCTCTAAGGCTTTCATGATCGACATATTCTACCCTATACTTGTGGTTTTGAACTGTCAGAATTGAAGTCTGCTTTATCTAAAGCAAACGACACTAGCCTCCAGGACCAGATGGAATCTCGCATCGCTGCCCGATGTCATTTAAATCATGATTCTTTATTAAACATACTTTCATTGTTTAATAGAATCTGACTGAGCATGCTTATCCTACATCATGGGAGAGAAGGATAGTGATTCCAATATTGAAACCTCGGCAAAGATTCAACTGACTCTGAGTTATCGTCCCAATAGCTCTTACGAGTTGCTTGTGCAAACGTTTGAGAGCTATGGTCAATCATAGCGCTAGCATTTACTGCCGTATTAGGAGGAAGAATAATTGCACACCCTCTTCATCAAAGCGGATTTCGAAGAGTGACAGATCCACACTATTGATAACATAGTAGATCTGGAATCACCAAATTCGAAATGCTTTCGTGAGGAGAAACCATCTTGTTGGGTAATTTTCTTCGATATTGAGAAAGCATACGATCGTAATGGCGTTGTTGGTGTCCTGCACATATGCATAGATCTTGGATTTAAGGGTAATCTTCCAATATTTATACAAAATTTTCTAGCTAACTAGGTTATTTAAAGTACGCCGTATTGAAAGTACAGTTTCCAATACTTTACTCAAGCTGAGGGTAGGTAAAGTCCTTTCATGTAGCATAAGGGTTTAAGCGTAACCCTTTAACCTTTCATCAATAACATACTTCATCAGTTACCAACTTCAGTTCATAGGAATTTATATGTTGATGACTTCTACAAATTTCATATCAGGTTCAAACATGAATATAATTGGATTGTAGACAATTGCAAAACAGCTGTAAACAATTTAACTACTTTGGTGTGAACGAAATGGTCTTAGTATATCTCCTAGTAAGAGTCACTGTGTCCATTTCTGTAGGAAAACTAGTCTTCATCCCGGATCCTGTGCTTCACATAAGTAATAGACCTATTCCTTGTGGTCAACGAGATAAAATTTCTAGTAATTTTTCGATAAGAAGCAACTTTCCTTCCGCATACTTTATATCTGCGGAAGAAGTGCGAGCGAATGCTCAATATCCTCAAGGTGTTAATATTCTAATACATTTTGGGGGTGCAGATCGCACTTCATTGCTTCGGAATTTACCAATCAATCATTTTATCTCGTATTGACTATGAAATGTATTGTTGCTCAAGTTATGGATCGGATCAGATCTTCCATTTTACGTAGATTGGATACCGTCCACCACTCTGCTTTTAAGCGATTTGCTTGTGAGCATCTTCGTCACATCACCCGTCCAGAGTCTATATGTATGTAATCTGCCAACAATTACCATTAGGGACCTGTGGCGGATACAGCTGTTCTCTAATTATTATTCAAAAATTCAAAGCAATCATATCCACTCACTCACTTTCATCATCCCTTACGTTCCACGATTCCAAGTAAGCTGCTCTTAAGAGATTATATATAATGCCATAGACCATCAAGCATTCAACTCTTCTCGGTCGTATGAAATCTATTATTTTGCTTTCTGACCTTATGTGATGTCCGAATTATCTGAGTCTACCGACCTTTACGCACATTCACCTTGGGTACAATCCACACATTATTGTGTTAAATCCCTTTGGTAAGAATAAAAAAATCAGACACAAGTTACTGCTATTCTTCAACAGCTTTATTCATTCCATCGCTGTCAGTACACCATGTACACTCCAGTATTTACGGATGGATCCAAAATGTCGTCCATAGGATCAGTTGGCTGTGGAAAGTTTATCTTTCATGATACCTCACACAGTTATAGCTCTCTACACAAATCCTTGCTCCATCTTCACTGCTGAGGCTACGGCTAGTATACCGAGCACTTCAGTTGGTAACAAACAAAAATGTACTGTGTAAATTCCTTGTGTGTACACTGACAGTAGTGAGTGTATTAGAAGCTTTGAGGAATAACAACTATAGATTGCCATCCAGTTGTGTCTTAAGATATTCCACTAAATTAATTGATACTCTTACTAACAAGGGATTTGAGATACTGTTCTTGTTTTATAAGTAATTAAGTCACATAGGTATAGATGGCAATGGAGTAAAGCTGGATGCCAAGCAATCTGCAGCTACTTCCCATTTTGGCCTTCAATACCATCAATGATAGACATGAGAAAAGGATTCAAACATTTCATATATCTCTCTTGGCAGGGAATCCTGGGACCTGCAAAGTCAGCAACAAACTCCATTCCATATTTTCATACATCCTTCCATTATCTCGTTTTATCTTCCACGAAGCGCAGATGTCAGACTGACTGCTCTTCGAATTGGTCACACGCTGTTTCACCCACAAACATTTGATCTTAAGTGATCTCCAACCGTGGTGTGAAAAGTGTGATGAACCATTTACAGTATATATCACATTTTAATTGTGTGTCCAGATTTTTAACCATCAGCGTTTTAGATATTTTAATAGTAATATTTTAGTATTAGAAGATTTGCTTGGGGAACCACCCCTATCGCAATTTATTTATGTTTTTAAAAGACACATAGGATTTATGAATTTTATCTCTCCGATTTAGAAATATTTTATTTAAATACAAGTTTTTAATCTTATACATGTGTATATTGTATGTTTAGATACTTTTAATATATATTTTAACTCATATTGTTATTTTTTATACTTTTTATGTACATTTAAACTATATTTCTATTTTATACTTTTTTTATGTACATTTTAAAACTATATTTATTTTATACTTTTTTATGTACATTTTAACTGGATGAAAAGAAAACTGAGTATAATTAGGGTTCTGTAAGATTGGCGCAGTCTTGTCCTTATCTGGACCATACGCCATATGTAAAAACCAACCAACCAAATCCAAACTAAATCCAAACTGTAAGAGCTATTGGACGATAATCAGAGGGTCAGATGAATCTTTGCCAGGCTTTCAATATTGGAATCACTATCGCTTCTCTCCAAGTGAAGTAGGATAAGCATGCTCAGTCCAGATTCTATTAAACAATGAAAGTTATATGTTTCTTAATAAAGAATCATGATTTAAATGACGGAGCATTTGATACGAGATTCCATCTGGGTCCTGCTGGGTTAGTGCTCGTTTGCTTTAGATAAAGCAGACTTCAATTCCCTGACAGTTCAAAATTACAATTATAGGGGTAGAATATGTCGATCATGAAAAGCTTAGAGGTGTCCGCTCAGTGAGATTCTTTTTAATCCTTAGAAAAGTAGGATTATATGAATCAGAGCTGGAAACACTAGCAAAAAGTTTCCACCGGATGACATTAGCAATATCTCACCGCTGAGGAGTGTATTGCAGCTCCGGGTTTTTAATACAGGAACATGGAATAACTCCTTGATAAAATACCATTGGCTGCTTTAATCTTTCCTCCATAATTGTTTACTTGTTGTCGATGAATTGATTGACGACACGTAGCGAATCCAAGATTCCTCTTTTGACTCTGACGTCTAACTTTTCGAGCTTCAGCTTTGGCTTTTTTAAAACCAACCAAAGATTCTCCGTAGTAGGGTATCTTCGAAATAGGTGATTCCATTGCTTCCTTTGTTTCTTATAGGAGAGTTGACACTTTCATTCCACCAAGGTTTCCTGTGTTTATGCGCAGGAATGATGGAATTTTTAGGATAGCAACATCCGCAGCTCTTTGATTATTGTGTCGAAGTGACATATTTTCAACGGCATTCATCTATCACATCTGCTCTTAACTCTTGTCTCACTGATCACAGCCACAATTGCGTGAAAAGTGACCAATCGGCTCGACTGTACACTATATAATTAGTGGTATTAGTGAAACACACCATTATTTCCAGCCTGAGATTAATGATTAGAGTGGAAATGATCACTATTGTAGAGGTCATTTCCAACTTTAAAATTCAGCAATGGCAAGAGAGTGATGGAGAACATATAGCTAAGTCCAGAGAGTGAAATGTCCGTGTAGTGTTCGTGAAAAATAAGTTTTCTCAAGGTCGGTATTCAGCAGACAGAGGCGAATATTGTCAGATATGAACTGCCTCCTTATCTGACGACCGGCGAGAATTCTGTATCTTCACTACTCCCACAGAGTATTATGAAGTGACCATTAAAATCACCTAGAAGCAGAAATGGAGCTGGGAGTTGGTCAATTAAATCATCTAGTTCTCCGAATTTACAGACGTCATGTGGTGGTAAATACAGGTTGGGTAAAGCAGTGATCAGACAGGTTACATGAATTTTCACTGCTAAGCAGCTTGTAATGTAGTTCTTAGTGGATGTTCTGTACTAGAATATGAGTTTGATGTGAATATACAAACTCCTCCATGAGATACGGACGCATCACCACTTCATTATCCTTTTCTAAAGCCATTGAAACCCACGCATTTGATTGTGTTAGGCACAAAGTGGGCTTTTGCGTGAATGTTTCCTGGAGAGCCACAGGCATGCGGGGTTGTAGAAGAAGGAGATGAACAGATTTTGACGTCGTCTATTCGAGAACGGAAACTGACAATCTCCATGAAACAAAGGAAGTCATTAATGGGATGAATGTTATTCCATCAGCAGTGCTCATTCTATGGAGTTTCTGGATGAATCCTCAAAACTATCTCTATCTGAGGGATAGAGTTTAACAGTATCTTCCCTCCAAACGCTAGCAGCCTCGCTTTTTCTTTCTTCTGTCAAGGCTGAAGTTCATTCCTTACGAACGCCTTCGGGCAAGTTTTAATTTTTTGCTTTGGGAGATGCTCTTGATTTTGCTAGAGTCAGTTTGTGTACAGTGGTTGAAGATTTTGTATCATTTGGTTTGGGGAGATTGTTTTTGTTGAAGGCTCTTAGAAATACAATCAGTTTGTGTGCAGCAAGACCGAGTTACTTTCTTAGTAACAGTCGCATAGCTGATACCTGGCTGTGGTGTACGTGGCGGGCGACAATCGTCGAGCCTCCGGATATGACATTAACTATTTTTGGATTTTAATCGGTAGTAATTTCCTTTTCCAACTGCCATGATGGGCATGATCGTGAATAGGCAGGGATGGTCGCCTTGCAGTTGCTGGACACAAACCCTTCCTTAGCATTGCAGGTAACACTATCGTGGCCAACAACGTCAGCAATAACGGGCACATGTAAGTTTACTCTCTGCAAAAGCTATTTTTGAATGACCAAATCGTTGGCATTGAAAGTAGCGATAGCGGATTTGGTATATAGGGTCTTTACAGAGCATCGACATATAGGCAACTTTAATATGTTGTGGTAAATCAGTGTGTTGAAAATGTCAAAATCCAGATGTTTTGTGCTTGATAGAAACACCATCCTCGTTTAAGAGTAATCCGTTTGACACCACAGACTTTTTGGAGATATTAAATTTTCTAATACTTTCGTCTGTAGACGTATATATTTTCCAAATCCTCGCTGCAGAAATTACTCCTTGGAAAAGTTTAATGTCGTATGGAGGTTGAATCGATCAACATCCACATTTCCAATTGATTTTAGTGATTGTATAAGTATTGTTTGCCTGGAAGCAATCTCAACTAAAATATCCCCAGTTCTTTAGTCTTCTAATATTTTTTACTTCACCTACACAAGATGAAATACTCTTTTCAATGGAGAAAAGGTGATACAAATTGGAAAGAACCTCCTTTCCAGTTCTTCTTTTAACTATGAAATATTTAGCGTTCATCATGGACAATTGTTGCTCCAAAGGGAGGAAAAGAATTAGTAGAAATATTCATGTAGAATAATCATAAAAATTCAGGACCAGACGGCACCACCCACCACGGAGCCTCTACGAGGGGATTGGGCAGGTGTTATTATTGTACCAGTGCTAGTCAGTCCCTGATACGCTCACGGTACATCCTCCTGAAGTGGACTTCCACCTCTTAACGAGTCACCCAGTAGATGTACCGGATCGCTTGATCCATAAAGCCGATTGGATGTGCAGTGCTGAGGACCACAACACACCTCCCGCTTACCTGAAGCAGAGGCCAAAGCAATGTGTTGGTCTCAGGAGGCCTCACTACCACTGTGTGATCCTCCTTTCCAGGGACACGGGTCTCCACTGCACGGCAAACACGATGGTGTGATTTAGTCCTCAAGAGTAGCCACAGCAACAGAGCGGCGACAGCTACTCACAGGGGAGCCCTCAACCCTATCAGAGGAAACCACAACGAGGGAGAAAAGAAGGAAAAGCAGAAGAATAGAGGAGAGAAGAAAAATAAAGAAGAGGAAAGATCACTAGGGTACTCGGGATTAGACACTCCCAGTTGTGTTTACTCTAAAGAAGGTAAACTCCCTGAGGGGAATGCGGTGTGAAACTGCATAATTATATTCTTAGTAAGTGGTTTATATTACCTGTTAATTTCAGGTAATTGTTTTCGCTTAGTTTGGAGGGTGGTTGGGCAGGGCAAGGGATTTTTTTCGGAATGATAAATAAGTTTTATGATTTGAATTCGGAATATTTATTAACTTATACATTCTTCCCTTCCCTACTATATATTTTTATGTTTAATTTCTTACATTGCAGCAATGCTGTGTGCAAACTGCATAATTATATTCTTAGTAAGTGGCTTATATTACCTGTTAATTTCAAGTAATTGTTTTCGTTTAGTTTGTAGGGTGGTTGGGCAGGGCAAAAGATTTTTTTGGGAATGTTAAATGAGTTTTATAATATAAATTCTGAATATTTATTAACTTATACATTCTTCCCTGCCATAATAAATATTTAAATGTTTAGTTTCTTAGATTGCAGCAATGCTGTGTGGAAACTGCATAATTATATTCTTAGTAAGTGGTTTATATTACCTGTTAATTTCAGGTAATTTTTTCGCTTTAGTTGGAGGGTAGTTGGGCAGGGCAAGGATTTTTTTCGGAATGATAAATGAGTTTTATGATTTCAATATTATTAATATTTATTAACTTATACATTCTTCCCTTACTAAATATTTTTATGTTTAATTTCTTACATTGCAGCAATGCTGTGTGGAAACTGCATAATTATATTCTTAGTAAGTGGTTTATATTACCTGTTAATTTCAGGTAATTATTTTCGCTTAGTTTGGAGGGTGGTTGGGCAGGGCAAGGGATTTTTTCGGAATGATAAATGAGTTTTATGATTTCAAATTCGGAATATTTATTAACTTTATACATTCTTCCTTCCCTTACTAAATATTTTTATGTTTAATTTCTTACATTGCAGCAATGCAGTGTGGAAACTGCATAATTATATTCTTAGTAAGTGCTTTATATTACCTGTTAATTTCAGGTAATTTTTTCGCTTAGTTTGGAGGGTGGTTGGGCTGGGCAAGGGATTTTTTGGGAAATGATAAATGAGTTTTATGATTTCAATTCGGAATATTTTTTAATTTATAAATTCTTCCCTTCCCTACTAAATATTTTTATGTTTAATTTCTTACATTGCAGCAATGCTGTGTGGAAACTGCATAATTATATTCTTAGTAAGTGGTTTATATTACCTGTTAATTTCAGGTAATTGTTTTGTTTAGTTTGGAGGGTTCTTGGGCAGGGCAAGGGATTTTTTTCGGAATGATAAATGAGTTTTATGATTTCAATTTGGAATATTTATTAACTTATACATTCTTCCCTTCGTTACTAAATATTTTTATGTTTAATTTCTTACATTGCAGCAATGCTGTGTGGAAACTGCATAATTATATTCTTAGTAAGTGGTTTATATTACCTGTTAATTTCAGGTAATTTTTTTCGCTTAGTTTGGAGGGTGGTTGGGCAGGGCAAGGGATAATTTTCGGAATGATAAATGAGTTTTATGATTTCAATTCGGAATATAAATTAACTTATACATTCTTCCCTTCCTTACTAAATATTTTTATGTTTAATTTCTTACACTGCAGCAATGCCGTGTGGAAACTGCATAATTATATTCTTAGTAAGTGGTTTATATTACATGTTAATTTCAGGTAAATTTTTTCGCTTAGATTGGAGGGTCGTTGGGCAGAGCAAAGGATTTTTTTGGAATGTTGAATGAGTTTTATAATTTCAATTCGGAATATTTTTAACTTACTCATTCTTCCCTTACTAAATATTTTTATGTTTAATTTCTTACATTTCAGCAATGCCGTGTGGAAACTGCATAATTATATTCTTAGTAAGTGGTTTATATTACCTGTTAATTTCGGTTAATTTTTTTTTTGCTTAGTTTGGAGGGTGGTTGGGCAGGGCAAGGGATTTTTTTTGGAATTGTAAATGAGTTTTATAATTTAAATTCGGAATATTTATTTACTTATACCTTCTTCCTTTCCTTACTAAATATTTTTATGTTTAATTTCTTACATTGCAGCAATGCCGTGGGGAAACTGCATAATTATATTCTTAGTAAGTGGTTTATATTACATGTTAATTTCAGGTAAATTTATCGCTTAGTTTGTAGGGTGGATAGGCACGGCAGGGGATTTCTTTCGGAATGATAAATGAGTTTTATAATTTACATTCTTAATATTTTTTAACTTATACTTTCTTCCCTCCTTACTAAATATTTTTATGTTTAATTTCTTACATTGCAGCAATGCTGTGTGAAAACTGCATAAATATATTCTTAGTAAGTGGTTTATATTACCTATTAATTTCAGGTAATTGTTTCGCTTAGTTTGGAGGGTGGTTGGGCAGGTCAATGATTCTTTTGGTAATGATAAATGAGTTTTATGAGTTCAATTTGGAATATTTATTAACTTATACATTCTTCCCTCCCTTACTAAATATTTTTATGTTTAATTTCTTACATGGCAGCAATGCTGTGTGGAAACTGCATAATTATATTCTTAGTAAGTGGTTTATATTACCTGTTAATTTCAGGTAATTTTTTTCGCTTAGTTTGGAGGGTGGTTGGGCAGGACAAGGGATTTTTTCGGAATGATAAATGAGTTTTATGATTTAAATTCTGAATATTTATTAATTTATACATTCTTTCCTTCCTTACTAAATATTTTTATGTTTAATTTCTTACATTGCAGCAATGCTGTGTGGAAACTGCATAATTATATTCTTAGTAAGTGGTTTATATTACCTGTTAATTTCAGGTAATTTTTTTCGCTTAGTTTGGAGGGTGGTTGGGCAGGGCAAGGGATTTTTTTCGGAATGATAAATGAGTTTATAATTTCAATTCGGAATATTTTTTAACTTATACATTTTTCCCTTCCTTACTAAATATTTTTATGTTTAATTTCTTACATTGCAGCAATGCTGTGTGAAAACTGCATAAATATATTCTTAGTAAGTGGTTTATATTACCTGTTAATTTCAGGAAATTTTTTCCCTTAGTTTGGAGGGTTCTTGGGCAGGGCAAGGGATTTTTTTGGAATGATAAATGAGTTTTATGATTTCAATTCGGAATATTTATTAACTTATACATTCTTCCCTTCCCTACTAAATATTTTTATGTTTAATTTCTTACATTGCAGCAATGCTGTGTGGAAACTGCATAATTATATTCTTAGTAAGTGGTTTATATTACCTGTTAATTTCAGGTAATTTTTTTCGCTTAGTTTGGCGTGTGTTTGGGCAGGGCAAGGGATTATTTTCGGAATGATAAATGAGTTTTATAATTTAAATTCTGAATATTTATTAACTTATACATTCTTCCCTACCTTACTAAATATTTTTATGTTTAATTTCTTACATTGCAGCAATGCTGTGTGGAAACTGCATAATTATATTCTTAGTAAGTGGTTTATATTACCTGTTAATTTCAGGTAATTGTTTTCGTTTAGTTTGGAGGGTGGTTGTTGGGCAAAAGGGATTTTTTCGGAATGATAAATGAGTTTTATGATTTCAATTCGTAATATTTATTAATATATACATTCTTCCCTCCCTTACTAAATATTTTTATGTTTAATTTCTTACATTGCAGCAATGCTGTGTGGAAACTGCATAATTATATTCTTAGTAAGTGGTTTTTATTACTTGTTAATTTCAGGTAAATGTTTTCGCTTAGTTTGGAGGGTGGTTGGGCAGGGCAAGTGTTTTTTTCGGAATAGTAAATGACTTTTATGATTTCAAATTATGAGTATTTATTAACTTATACATTCTTCCTTTCCCTACTAAATATTTTTATGTTTAATTTCTTACATTGCAGCAATGCTGTGTGGAAACTGCATAATTATATTCTTAGTAAGTGGTTTATATTACCTGTTAATTTCAGGTAATTTTTTTCGCTTAGTTTGGAGGGTGGTTGGGCAGGGCAAGGGATTTTTTTCGGAATGATAAATGAGTTTTATGATTTCAATTCGTAATATTTATTAACTTATACATTCTTCCCTCCCTTACTAAATATTTTTATGTTTAATTTCTTACATGGCAGCAATGCTGATTGGAAACTGCATAATTATATACTTAGGAAGTGGTTTATTTTACCTGTTAATTTCAGGTAATTGTTTTCGTTTAGTTTGGAGGGTGGTTGGGCAGGGCAAGTGTTTTTTTCGGAATTATAAATGACTTTTATGATTTCAATTCGGAATATTTATTAACTTATACATTCTTCCCTCCCTTACTAAATATTTTTATGTTTAATTTCTTACATTGCAGCAATGCTGTGTGCAAACTGCATAATTATATTCTTAGTAAGTTGTTTATATTACCTGTTAATTTCAGGTAATTTTTTCGCTTAGTTTGGAGGGTGGTTGGGCAGGGCAAGGGATTTTTTTGGAATGATAAATGAGTTGTATGATTTCAATTGGGAATATTTATTAACTTATACATTCTTCCCTTCCCTACTAAATATTTTTATGTTTAATTTCTTACATTGCAGCAATGCTGTGTGGAAACTGCATAATTATATTCTTAGTAAGTGGCTTATATTACCTGTTAATTTCAGGTAATTATTTTCGCTTAGTTTGGAGGGTGGTTGGGCAGGGCAAGGGATATTTTTCGGAATGATAAATGAGTTTTATGATTTCAATTCGCAATATTTATTAACTTATACATTCTTCCCTTCCCTTACTAAATATTTTTATGTTTAATTTCTTACATTGCAGCAATGCTGTGTGGAAACTGCATAATTATATTCTTAGTAAGTGGTTTATATTACCTGTTAATTTCAGGTAATTGTTATCCCTAAGTTTGGAGGGTTCTTGGGCAGGGCAAGGGATTTTTTTCGGAATGATAAATGAGTTTTATGTTTTCAATTCGGAATATTTATTAACTTATACATTCTTCCCTTCGTTACTAAATATTTTTATGTTTAATTTCTTACATTACAGCAATACTGTGTGGAAACTGCATAATTATATTCTTAGTAAGTGGTTTATATTACCTGTTAATTTCTGGTAATTGTTTTCTCTTGGTTTGGAGGGTAGTTGGGCAGGGCAAGGGATATTATTTGGAATGATAAATGAGTTTTATGATTTCAATTCGGAATATAAATTAACTTATACATTCTTCCCTCCATTACTAAATATTTTTATGTTTAATTTCTTACATTGCAGCAACGCTGTGTGGAAACTGCATAATTATATTCTTAGTATGTGGTTTATATTAGTTGTTAATTTCGGGTAATTGTTTCGCTTAGTTTGGAGGGTGGTTGGGCAGGGCAAGGGATTTTTCGGAATGATAAATGAGTTTTATGAGTTCAATTTGGAATATTTATTAACTTATACATTCTTCCCTTCTCTACTAAATATTTTAATGTTTAATTTCTTACATTGCAGCAATGCTGTGTGGAAACTGCATAATTATATTCTTAGTAAGTGGTTTATATTACCTGTTAATTTCAGGTAATTTTTTCGCTTAGTTTGGAGGGTGGTTGGGCAGAGAAAGGCAGTTTTTTGGAATGATAAATGAGTTTTATAATTTAAATTCTGAATATTTATTAACTTATACATTCTTCCCTTCCTTACTAAATATTTTTATGTTTAATTTCTTACATTGCAGCAATGCTGTGTGGAAACTGCATAATTATATTCTTAGTAAGTGGTTTATATTACCTGTTAATTTCAGGTAATTTTTTCGCTTAGTTTGGAGGGTGGTTGGGCAGGGCAAGGGATTTTTTTCGGAATGATAAATGAGTTTTATGATTTCAATTCGGAATATAAATTAACTTTTACATTCTTCCCTTCGTTACTAAATATTTTTATGTTTAATTTCTTACATTGCAGCAATACTGTGTGGAAACTGCATAATTATATTCTTAGTAAGTGGTTTATATTACATGTTAATTTCAGGTAATTTTATTCGCTTAGTTTGGAGGGTTCTTGGGCAGGGCAAGGGATTTTTTTCGGAATGATAAATGAGTTTTATGTTTTCAATTCGGAATATTTATTAACTTATACATTCTTCCCTTCGTTACTAAATATTTTTATGTTTAATTTTTTACATTACAGCAATGCTGTGTGGAAACTACATAATTATATTCTTAGTAAGTGGTTTATATTACCTGTTAATTTCAGGTAATTTTTTCGTTTAGTTTGGAGGGTTCTTGGGCAGGGCAAGGGATTTTTTTGGAATGATAAATGAGTGGTATGATTTCAATTGGGAATATATATTCACTTATACATTCTTCCCTTCGTTACTAAATATTTGTATGTTTAATTTCTTAAATTACAGCAATGCTGTGTGGAAACTACATAATTATATTCTTAGTGAGTGTTTTATATTACCTGTTAATTTCAGGTAATTGTTTTCTCTTAGTTTGGAGGTAGGTTGGGCAGGTCAATGATTCTTTTTGTAATGATAAATGAGTTTTATGAGTTCAATTTGGAATATTTATTAACTTATACATTCTTCCCTTATTTACTAAATATTTTAATGTTTAGTTTCTAAGATTGCAGCAATGCTGTGTGGAAACTGCATTATTACATTCTTAGTAAGCGTATTATATTACCTGTTAATTTCATGCAATTTTTTCGCTTAGTTTGGAGGGTGGTTGGGCAGGGCAAGTGTTTTTTTCGGAATAGTAAATGACTTTTATGATTTCAAATTATGAGTATTTATTAACTTATACATTCTTCCTTTCCCTACTAAATATTTTTATGTTTAATTTCTTACATTGCAGCAATACTGTGTGGAAACTGCATAATTATATTCTTAGTAAGTGGTTTATATGACCTGTTAATTTCAGGTAATTTTTTTCGCTTAGTTTGGAGGGTGGTTGGGCAGGCCAAGGGATTTTTTCGGAATGATAAATGAGTTTTATAATTTCAATTCGGAATATTTATTTACTTATACCTTCTTCCTTTCCTTACTGAATATTTTTATGTTTAATTTCTTACATTGCAGCAATGCCGTGTGGAAACTGCATAATTATATTCTTAGTAAGTGGTTTATATTACCTGTTAATTTCAGGTAATTTTTCTCGCTTAGTTTGGAGGGTGGTTGGGCAGGGCAAGGGATTTTTTCGGAATGATAAATGAGTTTTATAATTTCAATTCGGAATATTTATTAACTTATACATTCTTCCCTTCCTTACTAAATATTTTTATGTTTAATTTCTTACACTGCAGCAATGCCGTGTGGAAACTGCATAATTATATTCTTAGTAAGTGATTTATATTTTTTGTTAATTTCAGGTAATTTTTTTCGCTTAGTTTGCAAGGTGGTTGGGCAGGCCAAGGGATTTTTTCGGAATGAAGAATGAGTTTTATAATTTCAATTCGGAATACTTTTTAACTTATACAGTCTTCCCTTCCTTACTAAATATTTTTATGTTTAATTTCTTACACTGCAGCAATGCCGTGTGGAAACTGCATAATTATATTCTTAGTAAGTGGTTTTTATTACCTGTTAATTTCAGGTAATGTTTTTTGCTTAGTTTGGAGGAAGGATGGGCAGGGCAAGGGATTTTTCTAGGAATTTTAAATGAGTTTTATAATTTCAATTCGAAATATTTTTTAACTTATACTTTCTTCCCCTCCTTACTAAATATTTTTATGTTGAATTTTTTACACTGCAGCAATGCCATGTGGGAACTGCATAATTATATTCTTAGTAATTGGTTTATATGACATGTTAATTTCAGGTAAATTTATCGCTTAGTTTGGAGGGTGGTTGGGCAGATCTACGGTTTTTTTTTGGAATGAGTAATAAGTTTTATAATTTCAATTCGGAATATTTTTTACCTTATACTTTCTTCCCCTCCTTATTAAATATTTTTATGTTTAATTTCTTACATCGCAGCAATGCCATGTGGAAACTGCATAGTTATATTCTTTGTAAGTTTTTATTACCTGTTAATTTCAGTTAATTTTTCGCTTAGTTTGGAGGGCGGTTGGGTAGGGCAAGGGATTTTTTCGGAATGATAAATGAGTTTTATAATTTCAATTTGGAATATTTATTTACTTATACCTTCTTCCTTTCCTTACTAAATATTTTTATGTTTAATTTCTTACATTGAAGCAATGCCGTGGGGAAACTGCATAATTATATTCTTAGTAAGTGGTTTATATTACATGTTAATTTCAGGTAATTTAATTCGCTTAGTTTGGAGGGTGGTTGGGCAGGGCAAACTACATTTTTCGGAAAGATAAATGAGTTTTATGATTTCAATTCGGAATATTTATTAACTTATACATTCTTCCCTCCCTTACTAAATATTTTTATGTTTAATTTCTTACATTGCAGCAATGCTGTGTGGAAACTGCATAATTATATTCTTAGTAAGTGGTTTATATTACCTGTTAATTTCAGGTAATTTTTTCGCTTAGTTTGGAGGGTGGTTGGGCAGGGCTAGGGATTTTTTCGGAATGATAAATGAGTTTTATAATTTCAATTCGGAATATTTATTAACTTATACATTCTTTCCTCCCTTACTAAATATTTTTATGTTTAATTTCTTACATTGCAGCAATGCTGTGTGGAAACTGCATAATTATATTCTTAGTAAGTGGTTTAAATTACCTGTTAATTTCAGGTAATTGTTTTGTTTAGTTTGGAGGGTTCTTGGGCAGGGCAAGGGATTTTTTTCGGAATGATAAATGAGTTTTATGATTTCAATTCGGAATATAAATTAACTTATACATTCTTCCCTTCGTTACTAAATATTTTTATGTTTAATTTCTTACATTACAGCAATACTGTGTGGAAACTGCATAATTATATTCTTAGTAAGTGGTTTATATTACCTGTTAATTTCTGGTAATTGTTTTCTCTTGGTTTGGAGGGTAGTTGAGCAGGGCAAGGGATATTATTTGGAATGATAAATGAGTTTTATAATTTAGTTTCGGAATATTTATTAACTTAAACATTCTTCCTTCCTTACTAAATATTATTATGTTTAGTTTCTTACATTGCAGCAATGCCGTGGGGAAACTGCATAATTATATTCTTAGTAAGTGGTTTATATTGCATGTTAATTTGAGGTAAATTTATCGCTTAGTTTGAAGGGTGGTTGGGCAGGGCAAGGGATTTTTTTCGGAATGAGTAATGAGTTTTATAATTTCAATTCGGAATATTTATTAACTTATACATTCTTCCCTTCCTTACTAAATATTTTTATGTTTAATTTCTTACATTGCAGCAATGCTGTGTGGAAACTGTATAATTATATTCTTAGTAAGTGGTTTTTATTACCTGTTAATTTCAGGTAATTTTTTCGCTTAGTTTGGAGGGTGGTTGGGCAGGGCAAGGGATTTTTTTGGAATGATAAATGAGTTGTATGATTTCAATTCGGAATATAAATTAACTTTTACATTCTTCCCTTCGTTACTAAATATTTTTAAGTTTAATTTCTTACATTGCAGCAATGCTATGTGGAAACTGCATAATTATATTCTTTGTAAGTGGTTTATATTACCTGTTAATTTCAGGTAATTTTTTCGCTTAGTTTGGAGGGTGGTTGGGCAGGGCAAGGGATTTTTTTGGAATGATAAATGAGTTGTATGATTTCAATTGGGAATATATATTCACTTATACATTCTTCCCTTCCCTACTAAATATTTTTATGTTTAATTTCTTTAATTGCAGCAATGCTGTGTGGAAACTGCATAATTATATTCTTAGTAAGTGGTTCCTATTACCTGTTAGTTTCAGGTAATTTTTTTCGTTTAGTTTGGAGGGTTCTTGGGCAGGGCAAGGGATTTTTTTCGGAATGATAAATGAGTTTTATGATTTCAATTCGTAATATTTATTAACTTATACATTCTTCCCTCCCTTACTAAATATTTTTATGTTTAATTTCTTACATTGCAGCAATGCTGTGTGGAAACTGCATAATTATATTCTTAGTAAGTGGTTTATATTACCTGTTAATTTCAGGTAATTTTATTCGTTTAGTTTGGAGGGGGGTTGGGCAGGGCAAGGGATTTTTTTCGGAATGATAAATGAGTTTTATGATTTCAATTCGGAATATTTATTAACTTATACATTCTTCCCTTCGTTACTAAATATTTTTATGTTTAATTTCTTACATTGCAGCAATGCTGTGTGGAAACTGCATAATTATATTCTTAGTAAGTGGTTTATATTACCTGTTAATTTCAGGTAATTTTTTTCGCTTAGTTTGGAGGGTGGTTGGGCAGGGCAAGGGATTTTTTCGGAATGATAAATGAGTTTTATGATTTCAATTCGTAATATTTATTAACTTATACTTTCTTCCTATCACTACTAAATATTTTTATGTTTAATTTCTTACATTGCAGCAATGCTGTGTGCAAACTGCATAATTATATTCTTAGTAAGTTGTTTATATTACCTGTTAATTTCAGGTAATTTTTTCCCTTAGTTTGGAGGGTGGTTGGGCAGGGCATGGGATTTCTTTCGGAATGATAAATGAGTTTTATGATTTCAATTCGGAATATTTATTTATACCTTCTTACCATCCTTACTAAATATTTTTATGTTTAATTTCTTACATTGCAGCAATGCCGTGTGGAAACTGCATAATTATATTCTTAGTAAGTGGTTTATATTACCTGTTAATTTCAGGTAAATTTTCGCTTAGTTTGGAGGGTGGTTGGGCAGAGCAAAAGATTTTTTTCGGAATGATAAATGAGTTTTATAATTTCAATTCGGAATATTTATTAACTTATACATTCTTCCCCTCCTTACTAAATATATAAATGTTTAATTTCTTACATTGCAGCAATGCTGTGTGGAAACTGCATAATTATATTCTTAGTAAGTGTATTATATTACCTGTTAATTTCATGCAATTTTTTCGCTTAGTTTGGAGGGTGGTTGGGCAGATCAAGGGATTTTTGTCGGAATGATAAATGAGTTTTATGATTTCAATTGGGAATATTTATTAACTTATACATTCTTCCCTTCGTTACTAAATATTTGTATGTTTAATTTCTTACATTGCAGCAATGCTGTGGAAACTGCATAATTACATTCTTAGTAAGCGTATTATATTACCTGTTAATTTCATGCAATTTTTTCGCTTAGTTTGGAGGGTGGTAGCAGATCAAGGGATTTTTGTCGGAAAGATAATGAGTTTTATAATTTAAAATCTGTGAATATTTATTAACTTATACATTCTTCCCTTCCTTACTAAATATTTTTATGTTTAATTTCTTACATTGCAGCAATGCCGTGTGGAAACTGCATAATTATATTCTTAGTAAGTTTATATTACCTGTTAATTTCAGTTAATTTTTCGCTTAGTTTGGTGGGCGGTTGGGTAGGGCAAGGGATTTTTTCGGAATGATAAATGAGTTTTATGATTTCAATTCGTAATATTTTTTAATTTATACATTCTTCCCTTCCTTACTAAATATTTTTATGTTTAATTTCTTACATTGCAGCAATGCTGTGTGGAAACTGCATAATTATATTCTTAGTAAGTGGTTTATATTACCTGTTAATTTCAGGTAATTTTTGTCGCTTAGTTTGGAGGGTGGTTGGGCAGGCCAAGGGAATTTTTCGGAATGATGAATGAGTTTTATGATTTCAATTCGGAATATTTATTAACTTATACATTCTTCCCTTCCTTACTGAATATTTTTATGTTTAATTTCTTACATTGCAGCAATGCTGTGTGGAAACTGCATTATTATATTCTTAGTAAGCGGTTTATATTACCTGTTAATTTCAGGCAATTTTTTCGCTTAGTTTGGAGGGTGGTTGGGCAGGGCAAGGGATATTTTTCGGAATGATAAATGAGTTTTATGATTTCAATTCGTAATATTTATTAACTTATACATTCTTCCTACCGTACTAAATATTTTTATGTTTAATTTCTTACATTGCAGCAATGCTGTGTGGAAACTGCATAATTATATTCTTAGTAAGTGGTTTATATTACCTGTTAATTTCAGGTAATTTTTTTCGCTTAGTTTGGAGGGTGGTTGGGCAGGGCAAGGGATTTTTTCGGAATGATAAATGAGTTTTATGATTTCAATTCGGAATATTTATTAACTTATACATTCTTCCCTTCGTTACTAAATATTTTTATGTTTAATTTCTTACATTGCAGCAATGCCGTGTGGAAAATTCATAATTATGTTCTTAGTAAGAGGTTTTTATTACCTCTTAATTTCAGGTAATTTTTTTTTTAGTTTCGACGGTGGTTGGTCTGGGCATAGCAATATTTTCGGAATGATAAATGAATTTTATAATTTCAATTCGGAATATTTTTTAACTTATACATTCCTCCCTTCCTTACTAAATATTTTTCTGTTTAATTTCTTACACCGCAGCAATGCTGTGTGGAAACTGCATAATTATATTCTTAGTAAGTGGTTTATATTACCTGTTAATTTCAGGTAATTTTTTCGCTTAGTTTGGAGTGTGGTTTGGCAGGGCAAGGGATTTTTTCGGAATGATAAATGAGATTTATAATTTCAATTCGGAATATTTATTAACTTATACAGTCTTTCCTTCCTTACTAAATATTTTTATGTTTAATATCTTATATTGCAGCAATGCCGTGTGGAATCTGCATAACTATATTCTTAGTAAGTGGTTTATATTACCTGTTAATTTCAGGTAATTTTTTCGCTTAGTTTGGAGGGTGGTTGGGCAGGGCAAGGGATTTTTTCGGAATGATAAATGAGTTTTATGAATTTCAATTCGGAATATTTATTAACTTATACATTCTTCCCTTATTTACTAAATATTTTAATGTTTAGTTTCTAAGATTGCAGCAATGCTGTGTGGAAACTGCATTATTACATTCTTAGTAAGCGTATTATATTACCTGTTAATTTCATGCAATTTTTTCGCTTAGTTTGGAGGGTGGTAGCAGATCAAGGGATTTTTGTCGGAAAGATAATGAGTTTTATGATTTAAATTCGGAATATTTATTAACTTATACATTCTTCCCTCCCTTACTAAATATTTTTATGTTTAATTTCTTACATTGCAGCAATGCTGTGTGGAAACTGCATAATTATATTCTTAGTAAGTGGTTTATATTACCTGTTAATTTCAGGTAATTGTTTTCGTTTAGTTTGGAGGGTTCTTGGGCAGGGCAAGGGATTTTTTTGGAATGATAAATGAGTTGTATGATTTCAATTGGGAATATATATTCACTTATACATTCTTCCCGTCGTTACTAAATATTTTTATGTTTAATTTCTTACATTGCAGCAATGCCGTGTGGAAACTGCATAATTATATTCTTAGTAAGTGGTTTATATTACATGTTAATTTCAGGTAAATTTATCGCTTAGTTTGGAGGGTGGTTGGGCAGGGCAAGGGATTTTTTTCGGAATGATAAATGAGTTTTATAATTTCAATTCGGAATATTTATTTACTTATACCTTCTTCCTTTCCTTACTAAATATTTTTATGTTTAATTTCTTACATTGCAGCAATGCCGTGTGGAAACTGCATAATTATATTCTTAGTAAGTGGTTTATATTACCTGTTAATTTCAGGTAATTTTTTTCGCTTAGTTTGGAGGGTGGTTGGGCAGAGCAAAGGATATTTTTCGGAAAGATAAATGAGATTTATAATTTCAATTCGGAATACTTTTTAACTTTTACAGTCTGCCCTTCCTTACTAAATATTTTTATGTTTAATATCTTATATTGCAGCAATGCCGTGTGGAATCTGCATAATTCTGTTCTTAGTACGTTGTTTATATTACCTGTTAATTTCTGGTAATTTTATTCCGTTAGTTTCGAGGGGTGTTGGCTGGGCAAGGGATATTTTTCGGAATGATAAATGAGTTTTATAATTTCAATTCGGAATATTTTTTAACTTATAGATTCTTCCCTTTTGCTAAATATTTTTATGTTTAATTTCTTACATTGCAGCAATGCCGTGAGGAAACTGCATAATTATATTCTTAGTAAGTGGTTTATATTACCTGTTAATTTCAGGTAATTTAATTCGCTTAGTTTTGAGGGTGGTTGGGCAGGGCAAGGGATATTTTCGGAATGATAAATGAGTTTTATAATTTCAATTCGGAATATTTATTAACTTATACATTCTTCCCCTCCTTACTAAATATTATTATGTTTAATTTCTTACACTGCAGCAATGCCCTATGGAAACTGCATAATTATATTCTTAGTAAGTGGTTTATATTACCTGTTAATTTCAGGTAATTTTTTCCGTTACTTTTTAGGGTGGTTGGGCAAGAGATTTTTTTCGGAATGATAAATGAGTTTTATAATTTAAATTCTGAATATTTATTAACTTATATATTCTTCCCTTCCTTACTAAATATTTTTATGTTTAATTTCTTACATTGCAGCATTGCTGTGCGGAAACTGCATAATTATATTCTTAGTAAGTGGTTTATATTACTTGTTAATTTCAGGTAATTTTTTTCGCTTAGTTTGGAGGGTGGTTTGGTCGGGCAAGGGATTGTTTTCGGAATGATAAATGAGTTTTATAATTTCTCAATTCGGAATATTTTTTAACTTATACATTCTTCCTTCCTTACTAAATATATTTTTATGTTTAATTTCTTACATTGCAGCAATGTCGTGTGGAAACTGCATAACTATATTCTTATTAAGTGGTTTTTACTATCTGTTATTTTCAGGTAATGTTTTTCGCTTACTTTGGAGGTTGGTTGGGTAGGGCATGGGATTTTTTTCGGAATGATAAATGAGTTTTATAATTTCAATTCGGAATATTTTATAATTTATACACTCATCCCTTCGTTAGTAAATATTTTTATGTTTAATTTCTTACATTGCAGCAATGCCGTGCGGAAACTCCATAATTATATTCTTAGTAAGTGTTTTATATTACTTGTTAATTTCAGGTAATTATTTTCGCTTAGTTTGGAGGCTGGTTGTGTAGGGCAAAGGATTGTTTTCGGAATGATAAATGAGTTTTATAATTTCAATTCGGAATATTTATTAACTTATACATTCATCCCTTCCTTAGTAAATATTTTTATGTTTAATTTCTTACATTGCAGCAAAGCCGTGCGGAAACTGCATTATTATATTCTTAGTAAGTGTTTTATATTACTTGTTAATTTCAGGTAATTATTTTCGCTTAGTTTGGAGGCTGTTTGTGTAGAGCAAGGGATTGTTTTCGGAATGATAAATGAGTTTTTTAATTTCAATTCGGAATATTTATTAACTTATACATTCATCCCTTCCTTAGTAAATATTTTTATGTTTAATTTCTTACATTGCAGCAATGCCGTGTGGAAACTGCATAATTATATTCTTAGTAAGTGGTTTATATTACATGTTAATTTCAGGTAATTTTTTTCGCTTAGTTTGGAGGGTTGTTGGGTAGGGCAAGGGATTTTTTTCGGAATGATAAATGAGTTTTATAATTTCAATTCGGAATATTTTTTAACTTATGCATTCTTCCTTCCGTACTAAATATTTTTATGTTTCATTTCTTACTTGCAACAATATCGTGTGGAAACTGCATAACTATATTCTTAGTAAGTTGTTTTTACTACCTGTTAATTTCAGGTAATTTTTTTCGCTTAGTTTGGAGGGTGGTTGGGTATTGCAAGGGATTGTTTTTGGAATAATAAATGAGTTTTATAATTTCAATTCGGAATATTTATTAACTTATACATTCATCCCTTCCTTAGTAAATATTTTTATGTTTAATTTCTTAAATTTCAGCAAAGCCGTGCGGAAACTGCATTATTATATTCTTAGTAAGTGTTTTATATTTCTTGTTAATTTCAGGTAATTTTTTTCGCTTAGTTTGGAGGGTTGTTGGGTAGGGCAAGGGATTGTTTTCGGAATGATAAATGAGTTTTATAATTTCAATTCGGAATTTTTTTTAACTTATACATTCTTCCCTTCCTTACTAAATATTTTTATGTTTAATTTCTTACATTGCAGCAATGCCGTGTGGAAACTGCATAATTATATTCTTAGTAAGTGTTTTATATTAACTGTTAATTTCAGGTAATTTTTTCGTTTAGTTTGGAGGTTGGTTGGGCTGGGCAAAGCATTGTTTTCTGAATGATAAATGAGTTTTATAATTTAAATTCGGAATATTTTTTAACTTATACATTCTTCCCTTCCTTACTAAATATTTTGCTTATTTTCTTACATTGCAGCAATGCCGTGTGGAAACTGCATAATTATATTCTTCGTAAGTTGTTTATATTAACTGTTAATTTCAGGTAATTTTTTTCGCTTAGTTTGGAGGGTGGTTGGGCTGGCTGGGCAAAGCATTGTTTTCGGAATGATAAATGAGTTTTATAATTTCAATTCGGAATATTTTTTAACTTATTCATTCTTCCCTTCCTTATTGAATATTTTTCTGTTTAATTTCTTACATTGCAGCATTGCTGTGCGGAAACTGCATAATTATATTCTTAGTAAGTGGTTTATATTACTTGTTAATTTCAGGTAATTTTTTTCGCTTAGTTTGGAGGGTGGTTTGGTCGGGCAAGGGATTGTTTTCGGAATGATAAATGAGTTTTATAATTTCTCAATTCGGAATATTTTTTAACTTATACATTCTTCCTTCCTTACTAAATATATTTTTATGTTTAATTTCTTACATTGCAGCAATGCCGTGTGGAAACTGCATAATTATATTCTTAGTAAGTTTATATTACCTGTTAAATTCTGTTAATTTTTCGCTAAATTTGGAGGGTGGTTGGGGAGGGCAAGGGATTTATTTAGGAATGTTAAATGTGTTTTATAATTTAAATTCTGAATATTTATAAACTTATACATTCTTCCATCCCTTACTAAATATTTTTATGTTTAATTTCTTACATTGCAGCAATGCTGTGTGGAAACTGCATACATATATTCTTAGTAAGTGGTTTATATTACCTGTTAATTTCAGGTAATTTTTTCGCTTAGTTTGGAGGGTGGTTGGGCAGGGCAAGGGATTTTTTCGGAATGATAAATGAGTTTTATAATTTCAATTTGGAATATTTATTAACTTATACATTCTTCCCTTCCCTACTAAATATTTTTATGTTTAATTTCTTACATTGCAGCAATGCTGTGTGGAAACTGCATAATTATATTCTTAGTAAGTGGTTTATATTACCTGTTAATTTCAGGTAATTTTTTTCGCTTAGTTTGGAGGGTGGTTGGGCAGGGCAAGGGATTTTTTTCGGAATGATAAATGAGTTTTATGATTTCAATTCGGAATATTTATTAACTTATACAGTCTTTCCTTTCTTACTAAATATTTTTATGTTTAATTTCTTACATTGCAGCAATGCCGTGTGGAAACTGCATAATTATATTCTTAGTAAGTGGTTTATATTACATGTTAATTTCAGGTAATTTTTTCGCTTAGTTTGGAGGGTGGTTGGGCAGAGCAAAGTATATTTTTCGGAATGATAAATGAGTTTTATAATTTCAATTCGGAATATTTTTTAACTTATACATTCTTCCCTTCCTTACTAAATATTTTTATGTTTAATTTCTTACACTGCAGCAATGCCGTGTGGAAACTGCATAATTATATTCTTAGTAAGTGGTTTATATTACATGTTAATTTCAGGTAAATTTTCCGCTAAGTTTGAAGGGTGGTTGGGCAGGGCAAGGGATTTTTTTCGGAATGATAAATGAGTTTTATAATTTCAATTCGGAATATTTTTTAACTTATACATTCTTCCCTTCCTTACTAAATATTTTTATGTTTAATTTCTTACATTGCAGCAATGCCATGTGGAAACTGCATAATTATATTCTTAGTAAGTGGTTTATATTACCTGTTAATTTCAGGTAATTTTTTTCGCTTAGTTTGGAGGGTGGTTGACCAGGGCAAGGGATATTTTTCGGAATGATAAATGAGTTTTATAATTTCAATTCGGAATATTTTTTAACTTATAGATTCTTCCCTTTTGCTAAATATTTTTATGTTTAATTTCTTACATTGCAGCAATGCCGTGAGGAAACTGCATAATTATATTCTTAGTAAGTGGTTTATATTACATGTTAATTTCAGGTAAATTTATCGCTTAGTTTTGAGGGTGGTTGGGCAGGGCAAGGGATTTTTTTCGGAATGATAAATGAGTTTTATAATTTCAATTCGGAATATTTTTTAACTTATACATTCTTCCCTTCCTTACTAAATATTTTTCTGTTTAATTTCTTACACCGCAGCAGTGTTATGTGGAAACTGCATAATTATATTCTAAGTAAGTGGCTTATATTACCTGTTAAATTCAGGTAATTTTTTCTCTTAGTTTAAAGGGTGCTTGGGTGGTACCAGGTATTTTTTTCGGAATGATAAATGAGATTTTTGATTTCAATTCGGAATATTTTTTAACTTATACATTCTTCCCTTCCTTACTAAATATTTTTATGTTTAATTTCTTACATTGCAGCAATGCCGTGTGGAAACTGCATAATTATATTCTTCGTAAGTTGTTTTTATTACCTATTAATTTCAGGTAATTTTTTCGCTTAGTTTGGAGGGTGGTTTGGTCGGGCAAGGGATTGTTTTCGGAATGATAAATGAGTTTTATAATTTCAATTCGGAATATTTTTTAACTTATGCATTCTTCCTTCCGTACTAAATATTTTTATGTTTAATTTCTTACATTGCAGCAACGCCGTGTGGAAACTGCATAATTATATTCTTAGTAAGGGTTTTTATAACCTGTTAATTTCAGGTAATGTTTTTCGCTTACTTTGGAGGTTGGTTGGGCAGGGCAAGGGAATTTTTTCGGAATGAAAAATGAGTTTTATAATTCATATCGGAATATTTTTTAACTTATACTTTCTTCCCCTCCTTATTAAATATTTTTATGTTTAATTTCTTACATTGCAGCAATGCCATGTGGAAACTGCATAGTTATATTCTTAGTAAATGGTTTTTATTACCTGTTAATTTCAGGTAAATTTTCGCTTAGTTTGGAGGGTGGTTGGGCAGGCAAAGGATTTTTTTCGGAATGATAAAATAGTTTTATTATTTCAAATAGGAATTTTTATTAACTTATATATTCATCCCTTCCTTAGTAAATATTTTTATGTTTAATTTCTTACATTGCAGCAATGCCGTGTGGAAACTGCATTATTATATTCTTAGTAAGTGTTTTATATTACTTGTTAATTTCAGGTAATTATTTTCGCTTAGTTTGGAGGGTGGTGGGCAGGGCAAGGGATTGTTTTCGGAATAATAAATGAGTTTTATAATTTCAATTCGGAATATTTTTTAACTTATACATTCTTCCCTTCCTTACTAAATATTTTTATGTTTAATTTCTTACATTGCAGCAATGACGTGTGGAAACTGCATAATTATATTCTTAGTAAGTTGTTTATATTAACTGTTAATTTCAGGTAAATTTTTTCGCTTAGTTTGGAGGGTGGTTGGGTAGAGCAAGGGATTTTTTCGGAATGATAAATGAGTTTTATAATTTCAATTCGGAATATTTATTAACTTATACATTCTTCCCTTCCTTACTAAATATTTTTATGTTTAATTTCTTACATTGCAGCAATGCTGTGTGGAAACTGCATAATTATATTCTTAGTAAGTGGTTTATATTACCTGTTAATTTCAGGTAATTGTTTTCGCTTAGTTTGGAGGTTGGTTGGGCAGGTCAAGGGATATTATTTGGAATGATAAATGAGTTTTATAATTTAAATTCTGAATATTTATTAACTTATACATTCTTCCCTCCCTTACTAAATATTTTTATGTTTAATTTCTTACATTGCAGCAATGCTGTGTGGAAACTGCATAATTATATTCTTAGTAAGTGGTTTATATTACCTGTTAATTTCAGGTAATTTTTTCGTTTATTTTGGAGGGTGGTTGTGCAGGGCAAGGGATTTTTTCGGAATGATAAATGAGTTTTATAATTTATATTAGGAATATTTCTTTACTTATACCTTCTTCCTTTTCTTACTAAATATTTTTATGTTTAATTTCTTACATTGCAGCAATGCCGTGTGGAAACTGCATAATTATATTCTTAGTAAATTGTTTATATTACCTGTTAATTTCAGGTAATTTTTTTCGCTTAGTTTGGAGGGTGGTTGGGCAGGACAAGGGATTTCTTTCGGAATGATAAATTAGTTTTATAATTTCAATTCGGAATATTTTTTAACTTATACATTCTTCCTTTCCTTACTAAATATTTTTATGTTTAATTTCTTACACTGCAGCAATGCCGTGTGGAAACTGCATAATTATATTCTTAGTAAGTTTATATTACCTGTTAAATTCAGGTAATTTTTTCTCTTAGTTTAAAGGGTGCTTGGGTGGTACCAGGTATTTTTTTCGGAATGATAAATGAGATTTTTAATTTCAATTCGGAATATTTTTTATGTTATACATTCTTCCCTTCCTTACTAAATATTTTTATGTTTAATTTCTTACATTGCAGCAATGCCGTGTGGAAACTGCATAATTATATTCTTTGTAAGTTTTTATTACCTGTTAATTTCAGTTAATTTTTCGCTTAGTTTGGAGGGCGGTTGGGTAGGGCAAGGGATTTTTTTCGGAATTATAAATGAGTTTTATAATTTACATTCTTAATATTTTTTAACTTATACATTCTTCCCTTCCTTACTAAATATTTTTATGTTTAATTTCTTACATTGCAGCAATGCCGTGTGGAAACTGCATAATTATATTCTTCGTAAGTTGTTTTTATTACCTATTAATTTCAGGTAATTTTTTCGCTTAGTTTGGAGGGTGGTTTGGTCGGGCAAGGGATTGTTTTCGGAATGATAAATGAGTTTTATAATTTCTCAATTCGGAATATTTTTTAACTTATACATTCTTCCTTCCTTACTAAATATATTTTTATGTTTAATTTCTTACATTGCAGCAATGCCGCGAGGAAACTGCATAATTATATTCTTAGTAAGTGGTTTATATTACATGTTAATTTCAGGTAAGTTTTTCGCTTAGTTTGGAGGAAGGATGGGCAGGGCAAGGGATTTTTCTCGGAATTTTAAATGAGTTTTATAATTTCAATTCGGAATATTTACTTATACCTTCTTTCTTTCCTTACTAACTTTTTTTATGTTTAATTTCTTACATACCAGCAATGCCGTGTGGAATTGCATAATTATATTCTTAGTAAGTTTATATTACCTGTTAATTTCAGGTAATTTTTTCGCTTAGTTTGGATGGTGGTTGGGCAGGGCAAGGGATTTTTTCGGAATGATAAATGAGTTTTATGATTTCAATTCAGAATATTTATTAACTTATAGATTCTTCCTTTCCTTACTAAATATTTTGATGTTTAATTTCTTACATTGCAGCAATGCCGCGAGGAAACTGCATAATTATATTCTTAGTAAGAGGTTTATATTACCTGTTAATTTCAGGTAATATTTTTCGCTTAGTTTGGAGGGTGGTAGCAGATCAAGGGATTTTTGTCGGAATGATAATGAGTTTTATGATTTAAATTCGAAATATTTATGTACTTATAACGTCTTCCTTTCCTTACTAAATATTTTTATGTTTAATTTCTTATATTGCAGCAATCCCGTGAGGAAAATGCATAATTATATTCTTAGAAAGTAGTTTATATTACCTGTGTTAATTTCAGGTAATTTTATTCGCTTAGTTTGTAGGTTGGTTGGGCAGGGCTAGGGATATTTTTCGGAAAGATAAATGAGTTTTGTAATTTCAATTCGGAATATTTGTTAAGTTATACATTCTTCCCTTCCTTACTAAATATTTTTATGTTTAATTTCTTATTTTGCAGCAATGTGCCGTGTGGAATCTGCATAATTCTATTCTTAGTACGCTGTTTATATTACCTGTTAATTTCTGGTAATTTTATTCCCTTAGTTTCGAAAGTGGTTGTCTGGGCAGGGGATATTTTTTGGAATGATAAATGAGTTTTATAATTTCAATTCGGAATATTTTGTAACTTATACATTTCCCTTCCTTACAAAATATATTTTTATGTTTAATTTCTTACATTGCAGCAATGCCGTGTGGAAAATGCATAATTATATTCTTTGTAAGTTGTTTTTATTACCTGTTAATTTCAGGTAATTTTTTCGTTTAGTTTGGAGGGTGGTTGGGCTGGGCAAAGCATTGTTTTCGGAATGATAAATGAGTTTTATAATTTCAATTCGGAATATTTTTTAACTTATACATTCTTCCCTTCCTTACTAAATATTTTTATGTTTAATTTCTTACATTGCAGCAATGCCGTGTGGAAACTCCATAATTATATTCTTAGTAAGTGCTTTAAATTACTTGTTAATTTCAGGTAATTATTTTCGCTTAGTTTGGAGGCTGGTTGGATAGGGCAAGGGATTGTTTTCGGAATGATAAATGAGTTTTATAATTTCAATTCGGAATATTTTTTAACTTATACATTCTTCCCTTCCTTACTAAATATTTTTATGTTTAATTTCTTACATTGCAGCAATGCCGTGTGGAAACTGCATAATTATATTCTTAGTAAGTGGTTTATATTACATGTTAATTTCAGGTAAGTTTTTCGCTTAGTTTGGAGGGTGGTTGGGCAGGCCAAGGGATTTTTTCGGAATGATAAATGAGTTTTATAATTTCAATTCGGAATATTTTTTAACTTATACATTCTTCCCTTCCTTACTAAATATTTTTATGTTTAATTTCTTACATTGCAGCAATGCCGTGTGGAAACTGCATAATTATATTCTTAGTAAGTGGTTTATATTACATGTTAATTTCTGGTAAATTTTTCGATTAATTTGGAGGGTGGTTGGGTAGGGCATGGGATTGTTTTCGGAATGATAAATGAGTTTTATAATTTCAATTCGGAATATTTTTTAACTTATACATTCTTCCCTTCCTTACTAAATATTTTTATGTTTAATTTCTTACATTGCAGCAATGCCGTGTGGAAACTGCATAATTATATTCTTAGTAAGTGGTTTATACTACCTGTTAATTTCAGGTAATTTTTTTCGCTTAGTTTGGAGGGTGGTTGGGCAGTGCCAGGGATTTTTTCGGAATGATAAATGAGTTTTATAATTTCAATTAGGAATATTTTTTTAACTTATACCTCCTTGCTTCCTTACTAAATAATTTAATGTATAATTTCTTACATTGCAGCAATGCCGTGTGGAAACTGCATAATTATATTCTTAGTAAGTGGTTTATATTACATGTTAATTTCAGGTAATTTTTTTCGCTTAGTTTGGAGGGTGGTTGGGCAGGTCAAAGATTTTTTCGGAATGATAAATGAGTTTTATAATTTCAATTCGGAATATTTATTAACTTATACATTCTTCCCTTCCTTACTAAATATTTTTATGTTTAATTTCTTAAATTACAGCAATGCTGTGTGGAAACTACATAATTATATTCTTAGTGAGTGTTTTATATTACCTGTTAATTTCAGGTAATTGTTCTCTCAGGTTGGAGGTAGGTTGGGCAGGTCAATGATTCTTTTTGTAATGATAAATGAGTTTTATGAGTTCAATTTGGAATATTTATTAACTTATACATTCTTCCCTTATTTACTAAATATTTTAATGTTTAGTTTCTAAGATTGCAGCAATGCTGTGTGGAAACTGCATAATTATATTCTTAGTAAGTGGTTTATATTACCTGTTAATTTCAGGTAATTATTTTCGCTTAGTTTGGAGGGTGGTTGTGTAGAGCAAGGGATTGTTTTCGGAATGATAAATGAGTTTTATGATTGCAATTCGAATTAGTTATTAACTTATACATTCTTCCCTACACTACTAAATAGTTTTATGTTTAATTTCTTACATTGCAGCAATGCCGTGTGGAAACTGCATAATTATATTCTTCGTAAGTTGTTTTTATTACCTATTAATTTCAGGTAATTTTTTCGCTTAGTTTGGAGGGTGGTTGGACAGGGCAAGGGATTTTTTTCAGAATGAGAAATGAGTTTTATAATTTCAATTCGGAATATTTATTAACTTATACATTCATCCCTTCCTTAGTAAATATTTTTATGTTTAATTTCTTAAATTTCAGCAAAGCCGTGGAAACTGCATTATTATATTCTTAGTAAGTGTTTTATATTTCTTGTTAATTTCAGGTAATTTTTTTCGCTTAGTTTGGAGGGTTGTTGGGTAGGGCAAGGGATTGTTTTCGGAATGATAAATGAGTTTTATAATTTCAATTCGGAATATTTTTTAACTTATACATTCTTCCCTTCCTTACTAAATATTTTTATGTTTAATTTCTTACATTGCAGCAATGCCGTGTGGAAACTGCATAATTATATTCTTAGTAAGTGGTTTTTATTACCTGTTAATTTCAGGTAATTTTTTCGCTTAGTTTAAAGGTTGGTTGGCAGAGCAAAGGATATTTTTCGGAAAGATAAATGAGATTTATAATTTAAATTCGGAAGATTTTTTAACTTATAGATTCTTCCCTTCCTTACTAAATATTTTTATGTTTAATTTCTTACATTGCAGCAATGCCGTGTGGAAACTGCATAATTATATTCTTAGTAAGTTGTTTATATTAACTGTTAATTTCAGGTAATTTTTTCGCTTAGTTTGGAGGGTGGTTGGGCAGGGCAAGGATTGTTTTCGGAATGATAAATGAGTTTTATGATTTCAATTCGGAATATTTATTAACTTATACATTCTTCCCTTCCTTACTAAATATTTTTATGTTTAATTTCTTACATTGCAGCAATGCTGTGTGGAAACTGCATAATTATATTCTTAGTAAGTTGGTTTATATTACCTGTTAATTTCAGGTAATTTTTTCGATTAATTTGGAGGGTGGTTGGGTAGGGCAAGGGATTTTTTTGGGAATGATAAATGAGTTTTATAATTTCAATTCGGAATATTTTTTAACTTATACATTCTTCCCTTCCTTACTAAATATTTTTATGTTTAATTTCTTACATTGCAGCAATGCCGTGTGGAAACTGCATAATTATATTCTTAGTAAGTGGTTTATATTACATGTTAATTTCAGGTAAATTTTTCGCTTAGTTTGGAGGGTGGTTGGGCTGGGCAAAGCATTGTTTTCGGAATGATAAATGAGTTTTATAATTTCAATTCGGAATTATTTTATTTATATATTTTATATTTTATAATTTCAATTCGGAATATTTTTTAACTTATTCATTCTTCCCTTCCTTATTGAATATTTTTCTGTTTAATTTCTTACATTGCAGCAATGCTGTGCGGAAACTGCATAATTATATTCTTCGTAAGTTGTTTTTATTTCCTGTTAATTTCAGGTAATTTTTTTCGCTTAGTTTGGAGGGTTGTTGGTTAGGGCAAAGGATTGTTTTCGGAATGATAAATGAGTTTTATATTTTCAATTCGGAATATTTATTAACTTATACATTCATCCCTTCCTTAGTAAATATTTTTATGTTTAATTTCTTACATTGCAGCAATGCCGTGTGGAAACTGCATAATTATATTCTTAGTAAGTGTTTTATATTACTTGTTAATTTCAGGTAATTTTTTTCGCTTAGTTTGGAGGGTTGTTGGGTAGGGCAAGGGATTGTTTTCGGAATGATAAATGAGTTTTATAATTTCAATTCGGAATATTTTTTAACTTATACATTCTTCCCTTCCTTACTAAATATTTTTATGTTTAATTTCTTACATTGCAGCAATGCCGTGTGGAAACTGCATAATTATATTCTTAGTAAGTGGTTTTTATTACCTGTTAATTTCAGGTAATTTTTTTTGCTTAGTTTATAGGGTTGTTGGGCCGGGCATAGCATTATTTTCGGAATGATAAATGAGTTTTATAATTCATATCGGAATATTTTTTACCTTATACTTTCTTCCCCTCCTTACTAAATATTTTTATGTTTAATTTCTTACACCGCAGCAATGCCATGTGGAAACTGCATAATTATATTCTTAGT
Organism: Latrodectus elegans; assembly: GCA_030067965.1. Classification (NCBI taxonomy): domain Eukaryota; kingdom Metazoa; phylum Arthropoda; class Arachnida; order Araneae; family Theridiidae; genus Latrodectus; species Latrodectus elegans. The sequence goes on from CM057815.1 coordinate 88,728,635, forward strand.
AAGTGGTTTATATTACCTGTTAATTTCAGGTAATATTTTTCACCTAGTTTGGAGCGTGGATGGGCAGGGCAAGGGATTTTTTTCGGAATGATAAATGAGTTTTATAATTTAGTTTCGGAATATTTATTAACTTATACATTCTTCCCTTCCTTACTAAATATTTTTATGTTTAATTTCTTACATTGCAGCAATGCCGTGTGGAAACTGCATAATTATATTCTTAGTAAGTGGTTTATATTACCTGTTAATTTCCGGTAATTTAATTCGCTAAGTTTGAAGGGTGGTTGGGCAGTGCAATTGATATTTTCGGAATGATAAATGAGTTATATAATATCAATTAGGTATATTTTTTAACTTATAAATTCTTCCCTTACATATTTTTATGTTTAATTTCTTACATTGAAGCAATGTAGTATGGAAACTGCATAATTATATTCTTAGTAAGTTGTTTATATTATCTTTTAATTTCAGGTAATTGTTTCGCTTATTTTGGAGGGTGGTTGTGCAGGGCAAGGGTTTTTTTTTCGGAATGATAAATGAGTTTTATAATTTAAATTCTGAATATTTATTAACTTAAACATTCTTCCCATCCTTACTAATTATTTTTCTGTTTAATTTCTAACATTGCAGCAATGCTGTGTGGAAACTGCATAATTATATTCTTAGTAAGTGCTTTATATTACCTGTTAATTTCAGGTAATTTTTTCCCTTAATTTTTAGGGTGGTTGGGCAAGAGATTTTTTTCGGAATGATAAATGAGTTTTATAATTTAAATTCCGAATATTTATTAACTTATACATTCTTCCCTTCCTTACTAAATATTTTTATGTTTAATTTCTTACATTGCAGCAATGCCGTGTGGAAACTGCATAATTATATTCTTAGTAAGTGTTTTATATTAACTGTTAATTTCAGGTAATTTTTTTCGCTTAGTTTGGAGGGTGGTTGGGCTGGCTGGGCAAAGCATTGTTTTCGGAATGATAAATGAGTTTTATAATTTCAATTCGGAATATTTTTTAACTTATTCATTCTTCCCTTCCTTACTAAATATTTTTCTGTTTAATTTCTTGCACCGCAGCAATGCCGTGTGGAAACTGCATAATTATATTCTTAGTAAGTGGTTTTTATTACCTGTTAATTTCAGGTAATTTTTTTCGCTTAGTTTGGAGGGTGGTTGGGCTGGGCAAAGCATTGTTTTCGGAATGATAAATGAGTTTTATAATTTCAATTCGGAATTATTTTATTTATATATTTTATATTTTATAATTTCAATTCGGAAAATTTTTTAACTTATACATTCTTCCCTTCCTTACTAAATATTTTTATGTTTAATTTCTTACACTGCAGCAATGCCGTGTGGAAACTGCATAATTATATTCTTAGTAAGTGGTTTTTATTACCTGTTAATTTCAGGTAAATTTTTCGCTTAATTTGGATGGTGGTTGAGCAGGGCAAGGGATTTTTTCGGAATGATAAATGAATTTTATAATTTCAATTCGGAATATTTTATAGCTTATACAGTCTTCCCTTCCTTACTAAATATTTTTATGTTTAATTTCTTACACTGCAGCAATGCCGTGTGGAAACTGCATAATTATATTCTTAGTAAGTGGTTTATATTCCCTGTTAATTTCAGGTAATTTTATTCGCTTAGTTTGGAGGGTGGTTGGGCAAGGCAAGGGATACTTTTCGGAATGATAAATGAGTTTTATAATTTCAATTCGGAATATTTTTTAACTTATACATTCTTCCCTTCCTTACTAAATATTTTTATGTTTAATTTCTTACATTACAGCAATGCCGTGTGGAAACTGCATAATTATATTCTTAGTAAGTGGTTTATATTACCTGTTAATTTCAGGTAATTTTTTTCGCTTAGTTTGGAGGGTGGTTGGGCAGTGCAAGGGATTTTTTTCGGAATAATAGATGAGTTTTATAATTTCAATTAGGAATATTTTTTTAACTTATACCTCCTTGCTTCCTTACTAAATAATTTAATGTATAATTTCTTACACTGCAGCAATGCAGCGTGAAAACTACATAATTATTTTCCAAGTAAGTGGTTTATATTACATGTTAATTTCAGGTAGATTTTTCGCTTAGTTTGGAGGGTGGTTGCGCAGGGCAAGGGAGTTTTTTCGGAATGATAAAGAAGTTTTTTAATTTAAATTCTGGAATATTTATTTACTTATACATTCTTCCTTTCCTTACTAAATATTTTTATGTTTAATTTCTTACATTGCAGCAATGCTGTGTGGAAACTGCATAATTATATTCTTAGAAAGTGGTTTATATTACCTGTTAATTTCAGGTAATTTTTTTCGCTTAGTTTGGAGGGTGGTTGGGTAGGACAAGGGATTTTTTTCGTAATGATAAATGAGTTTTATAATTTCAATTCGGAATATTTTTTAACTTATACATTCTTACCTTCCTTACTAAATATTTTTATGTTTAATTTCTTAAATTTCAGCAAAGCCGTGTGGAAACTGCATAATTATATTCTTAGTAAGTGTTTTATATTAACTGTTAATTTCAGGTAATTTTTTCGTTTAGTTTGGAGGGTGGTTGGGCAAGGCCAGGGATATTTTTCGGAATGTTAAATGAGTATTATAATTTTAATTCTGAATATTTATTAATTTATACATTCTTTCCTTCCTTACTAAATATTTTTATGTTTAATTTCTTACATTGCAGCAATGCTGTGTGAAAACTGCATAAATATATTCTTAGTAAGTGGTTTATATTACCTGTTAATTTCAGGTAATTTTTTCGTTTAGTTTGGAGGGTTCTTGGGCAGGGCAAGGGATTTTTTTGGAATGATAAATGAGTTGTATGATTTCAATTGGGAATATATATTCACTTATACATTCTTCCCTTCGTTACTAAATATTTGTATGTTTAATTTCTTAAATTGCAGCAATGCTGTGTGGAAACTGCATAATTATATTCTTAGTAAGTGGTTTATATTACCTGTTAATTTCAGGTAATTTTTTCGTTTAGTTTGGAGGGTGGTTGGGCTGGGCAAAGCATTGTTTTTGGAATGATAAATGAGTTGTATGATTTCAATTCGGAATATTTTTTAACTTATACATTCTTCCCTTCCTTACTAAATATTTTTATGTTTAATTTCTTACATTGCAGCAATGCCGTGTGGAAACTGCATAATTATATTCTTAGTAAGTGGTTTATATTACATGTTAATTTCAGGTAATTTTTTTCGCTTAGTTTGGAGGGTGGTTGGGTAGGGCATGGGATTGTTTTCGGAATGATAAATGAGTTTTATAATTTCAATTCGGAATATTTTTTAACTTATACATTCTTCCCTTCCTTACTAAATATTTTTATGTTTAATTTCTTACATTGCAGCAATGCCGTGTGGAAACTGCATAATTATATTCTTAGTAAGTGGTTTATATTACATGTTAATTTCAGGTAATTTTTTTCGCTTAGTTTGGAGGGTGGTTGGGTAGGGCAAGGGATTGTTTTCGGAATGATAAATGAGTTTTATGATTTCAATTCGGAATATTTATTAACTTATACATTCTTCCCTTCCTTACTAAATATTTTTATGTTTAATTTCTTAAATTGCAGCAATGCCGTGTGGAAACTGCATAATTATATTCTTAGTAAGTGGTTTATATTACCTGTTAATTTCAGGTAATTTTTTCGCTTAGTTTGGAGGGTGGTTGAGCAGGGCAAGGGAGTTTTTTCGGAATGATAAATGAGTTTTTTGATTTAAATTCGGAATATTTATTTACTTATACATTCTTCCTTTCCTTACTAAATATTTTTATGTTTAATTTCTTTAATTGCAGCAATGCCGTGGGGAAACTGCATAATTATATTCTTAGTAAGTGGTTTATATTACCAGCTAATTTCAGGTAATTTTTTCCCTTAGTTTGGAGGGTGGTTGGGCAGGGCAAAGATTTTTTTCGGAATGATAAATGAGTTTTATAATTTCTATTCAGAATATTTATTTACTTATACCTTCTTCCCTTCCTTACTAAATATTTTTATGTTTAATTTCTTACATTGCAGCAATGCCGTGTGGAAACTGCATAATTATATTCTTAGTAAGTGGTTTATATTACATGTTAATTTCTGGTAAATTTTTCGCTAAGTTTGGAGGGTGGTTGGGCAGGGCAAGGGATTTCTTTCGGAATGATAAATGAGTTTTATGATTTCAATTCGGAATTTTTTTTAACTTATACATTCTTCCTTTCCTTACTAAATATTTTTATGTTTAATTTCTTACATTGCAGCAATGACGTGTGGAAACTGCATAATTATATTCTTAGTAAGTTGTTTATATTAACTGTTAATTTCAGGTAATTTTTTCGTTTAGTTTGGAGGGTGGTTGGGCTGTGCAAAGCATTGTTTTCTGAATGATAAATGAGTTTTATAATTTAAATTCTGAATATTTTTTTACTTATTCATTCTTCCCTTCCTTACTAAATATTTTTATATTTAATTTCTTACATTGCAGCAATGTCGTGTGGAAAATGCATAATTATATTCTTAGTAAGTGGTTTATATTACCTGTTAATTTCAGGTAATTTTTTTCGCGTAATTTGGAGGGTGGTTGGGCAGGACAAGGGATTTCTTTCGAAATGATAAATGAGTTTTATAATTTAGTTTCGGAATATTTTTTAACTTATACATTCTTCCTTTCCTTACTAAATATTTTTATGTTTAATTTCTTACATTGCAGCAATGCCGTGTGGAAACTGCATAATTATATTCTTAGTAAGTTGTTTATATTACCTGTTAATTTCTGGTAATTTTTCGCTTAGTTTGGAGGGTGGTTGTGCAGGGCAAGGGATTTTTTCGGAATGATAAATGAGTTTTATAATTTCAATTAGGAATATTTATTTACTTATACATTCTTCCCTTCCTTACTAAATATTTTTATGTTTAATTTCTTACATTGCAGCAATGCCGTGTGGAAACTGCATAATTATATTCTTAGTAAGTGGTTTATATTACCTGTTAATTTCAGGTAATTTTTTTGCTTAGTTTGGAGTGTGGTTGGGCAGGGCAAGGGATTTTTTTGGAATGATAAATGAGTTGTATGATTTCAATTTGGAATATATATTCACTTATACATTCTTCCCTTCCTTACTAAATATTTTTATGTTTAATTTCTTACATTGCAGCAATGCTGTGTGGAAACTGCATAATTATATTCTTAGTAAGTGGTTTATATTACCTGTTAATTTCAGATAAATTTTTTCGCTTAGTTTGGAGGGTGGTTGGACACATCAAGGGATTTTTGTCGGAATGATAAATGAGTTTTATGATTTCAATTCTTAATATTTATTAATTTATACATTCTTCCCTTCCTTACTAAATATTTTTATGTTTAATTTCTTACATTGCAGCAATGCTGTGTGGAAACTGCATAATTATATTCTTAGTAAGTGGTTTATATTACCTGTTAATTTCAGGTAATTATTTTCGCTTAGTTTGGAGGGTGGTTGGGCAGGGCAAGGGATTTTTTTCGGAATGATAAATGAGTTTTATAATTTCAATTCGGAATATTTATTAACTTATACATTCTTCCCTTCCCTACTAAATATTTTTATGTTTAATTTCTTACATTGCAGCAATGCTGTGTGGAAACTGCATAATTATATTCTTAGTAAGTGGTTTATATTACCTGTTAATTTCAGGTAATTGTTTTCGCTTAGTTTGGAGGGTGGTTGGGCAGGGCAAGGGATTTTTTTCGGAATGATAAATGAGTTTTATAATTTCAATTCGGAATATTTATTAACTTATACATTCTTCCCTTCCTTACTAAATATTTTTATGTTTAATTTCTTACATTGCAGCAATGCTGTGTGGCAACTGCATAATTATATTCTTAGTAAGTGGTTTATATTACCTGTTTATTTCAGGTAATTTTTTAAGCTTAGTTTGGAGGGTAGTTGGGCAGGGCAAGGGATATATTTCGGAATGATAAATGAGTTTTATGATTTCTCGATTCGGAATATTTATTAACTTATACATTCTCCCCTTCCTTACTAAATATTTTTATGTTTAATTTCTTACATTGCAGCAATGCTATGTGGAAACTGCATAATTATATTCTTAGTAAGTGGTTTATATTACCTGTTAATTTCAGGTAATTTTTTTCGCTTAGTTTGGAGGGTGGTTGGGCAGAGCAAAGTACAATTTTCGGAAAGATAAATGAGATTTATAATTTCAATTCGGAATACTTTTTAACTTATACATTCTTCCCTTCCTTACTAAATATTTTTATGTTTAATTTCTTACATTGCAGCAATGCCGTGTGGAAACTGCATAATTATATTCTTAGTAAGTGATTTATATTTTTTGTTAATTTCAGGTAATTTTTTTCGCTTAGTTTGGAGGGTGGTTGGGTAGGGCAAGGGATTGTTTTCGGAATGATAAATGAGTTTTATAATTTCAATTCGGAATATTTATTTACATATACCTTCTTCCTTTCCTTACTGAATATATTTTTATGTTTAATTTCTTACATTGCAGCAACGCCGTGTGGAAACTGCATTATTATATTCTTAGTAAGTGGTTTTTACTATCTGTTATTTTCAGGTAATGTTTTTCGCTTACTTTGGAGGTTGGTTGGGTAGGGCATGGGATTTTTTTCGGAATGATAAATGAGTTTTATAATTTCAATTCGGAATATTTTATAATTTATACACTCATCCCTTCGTTAGTAAATATTTTTATGTTTAATTTCTTACATTGCAGCAATGCCGTGCGGAAACTCCATAATTATATTCTTAGTAAGTGTTTTATATTACTTGTTAATTTCAGGTAATTATTTTCGCTTAGTTTGGAGGCTGGTTGTGTAGGGCAAAGGATTGTTTTCGGAATGATAAATGAGTTTTATAATTTCAATTCGGAATATTTATTAACTTATACATTCATCCCTTCCTTACTAAATATTTTTATGTTTAATTTCTTACATTGCAGCAATGCCGTGTGGAAACTGCATAATTATATTCTTAGTAAGTGGTTTATATTACCTGTTAATTTCAGGTAATTGTTTTCGTTTAGTTTGGAGGGTACTTGGGCAGGGCAAGGGATTTTTTTCGGAATGATAAATGAGTTTTATGATTTCAATTCGGAATATTTATTAACTTATACATTCTTCCCTTCGTTACTAAATATTTTTATGTTTAATTTCTTACATTGCAGCAATGCTGTGTGGAAACTGCATAATTATATTCTTAGTAAGTTGTTTATATTACCTGTTAATTTCAGGTAATTTTTTTCGCTTAGTTTGGAGGGTGGTTGGGCAGGGCAAGGGATTTTTTTCGGAATCATAAATGAGTTTTATGATTTCAATTCGTAATATTTATTAACTTATACATTCTTCCCTTCTCTACTAAATATTTTTATGTTTAATTTCTTACATTGCAGCAATGCTGTGTGGAAACTGCATAATTATATTCTTAGTAAGTGGTTTATATTACCTGTTAATTTCAGGTAATTTTATTCGTTTAGTTTGGAGGGTTCTTGGGCAGGGCAAGGGATTTTTTTCGGAATGATAAATGAGTTTTATGATTTCAATTCGGAATATAAATTAACTTATACATTCTTCCCTTCGTTACTAAATATTTTTATGTTTAATTTCTTACATTACAGCAATGCTGTGTGGAAACTGCATAATTATATTCTTAGTAAGTGGTTTATATTACCTGTTAATTTCTGGTAATTTTTGTCGCTTAGTTTGGAGGGTGGTTAAGCACGGCAAGGGATTATTTTTGGAATTATAAATGACTTTTATGATTTCAATTCGGAATATTTATTAACTTATACATTCTTCCCTTCCTTACTAAATATTTTTATGTTTAATTTCTTACATTGCAGCAATGCTGTGTGGAAACTGCATAATTATATTCTTAGTAAGTGGTTTATATTACCTGTTAATTTCAGGTAATTTTTTTCGCTTAGTTTGGAGGGTGGTTGGGCACGGCAAGGGATTATTTTCGGAATGATAAATGAGTTTTATGATTTCAATTCGGAATATTTATTTACTTATGCATTCTTCCTTCCGTACTAAATATTTTTATGTTTAATTTCTTACATTGCAGCAATGCCGTGTGGAAACTGCATAATTATATTCTTAGTAAGTGGTTTATATTACCTGTTAATTTCAGGTAATTTTTTTCGCTTAGTTTGGAGGGTGGTTGGGCACGGCAAGGGATTATTTTCGGAATGATGAATGAGTTTTACGATTTAAATTTGGAATATTTATTAACTTATACATTCTTCCCTATCTTACTAAATATTTTTATGTTTAATTTTTTACATTGCAGCAATGCTGTGTGGAAACTGCATAATTATATTCTTAGTAATTGATTTATATTACCTGTTAAATTCAGGTAATTTTTTCGCTTAGTTTGGAGGGTGGTTGGGCAGGCTGGGCAAGGGATTGTTTTCGGAATGATAAATGAGTTTTCTAATTTCAATTCGGAATTTTTTTTAAGTTATACAATCTTCCCTTCCTTACTAAATATTTTTATGTTTAATTTCTTACATTGCAGCAATGCCGTCATGAAACTGCATAATTATATTCTAAGTAAGTGGATTATATTACCTGTTAATTTCAGGTAATTTTTTTCGCTTAGTTTGGAGGATGGTTGGGCTGGGCAAGGGATTATTTTCGGAATGATAAATGAGTTTTATGATTTCAATTCGGAATATTTTTTAACTTTTACATTCTTCCCTTCGTTACTAAATATTTTTATGTTTAATTTCTTACATTGCAGCAATGCTATGTGGAAACTGCATAATTATATTCTTAGTAAGTGGTTTATATTACCTGTTAATTTCAGGTAATTTTTTTTTTAGTTTCGACGGTGGTTGGTCTGGGCATAGCAATATTTTCGGAATGATAAATGACTTTTATGATTTCAATTCGGAATATTTATTAACTTATACATTCATCCCTTCCTTACTAAATATTTTTATGTTTAATTTCTTACATTGCAGCAATGCCGTGTGGAAACTGCATAATTATATTCTTAGTAAGTGGTTTATATTACATGCTAATTTCAGGTAATTTTTTCTCTTAGTTTAAAGGGTGGTTGGGCAGGGCAAGGGATTTTTTCGTAATGATAAATGAGTTTTATAATTTCAATTCGGAATATTTTTTAAGTTATACATTCTTCCCTTCCTTACTAAATATATATATTTTTATGTTTAATTTATTACATTGCAGCAATATCATGTGGAAACTGCTTAATCCTATTCTTAGTACGTCGTTTATATTACCTGTTAATTTCTGGTAATTATATTCCCTTAGTTTCGAGGGTTGTTGGCTGCGCAGGGGATGTTTTTCGGAATGATATATGAATTTTATAATTTAAATTCGGAATATTTTTTAACTTATAGATTCTTCCATTTTTCTAAATATTTTGATGTTTAATTTCTTACATTGCAGCAATGCCGCGAAGAAATTGCATAATTATATTCTAACTAAGTGGCTTATATTACCTGTTAATTTCAGGTAACTTTTTTCGCTTTGTTTGGAGTGTGGTTGGGCAGGGCAAGGATATTTTCGGAATGATAAATGAGTTTTTTAATTTCACTTCGGTATATTTATTTACTTATAGCTTCTTCCTTTTCTTACTAAATATTTTTATGTTTAATTTCTTACATTGCAGCAATGCCGTGTGGAAAATTCATAATTATGTTCTTAGTAAGAGGTTTTTATTACCTCTTAATTTCAGGTAATTTTTTCGCTTAGTTTGGAGGGTGGTTTGGTCGGGCAAGGGATTTTTTTCGGAATGATAAATGAGATTTATGTTTTCAATTCGGAATATTTATTAACTTATACATTCTTCCCTTCGTTACTAAATATATAAATGTTTAATTTCTTACATTGCAGCAATGCTGTGTGGAAACTGCATAATTATATTCTTAGTAAGTGGTTTATATTACCTGTTAATTTCAGGTAATTCTTTTCGCTTAGTTTGGAGGGTAGTTGGGCTGGGCAAAGGATTTTTGTCGGAATGATAAATGAGTTTTATGATTTCAATGCGTAATATTTATTAATTTATACATTCTTCCCTTCCCTACTAAATATTTTTATGTTTAATTTCTTACATTGCAGCAATGCTGTGTGGAAACTGCATAATTATATTCTTAGTAAGTGGTTTATATTACCTGTTAATTTCAGGTAATTTTTTTCTCTTAGTTTGGAGGGTGCTTGGGCGGTGCCAGGTATTTTTTTCGGAATGATAAATGAGTATTATAATTTCAATTCGGAATATTTTTTATGTTATAGATTCTTCCATTTTTCTAAATATTTTGATGTTTAATTTCTTACATTGCAGCAATGCCGCGAGGAAATTGCATAATTATATTCTAAATAAGTGGCTTATGCTACCTGTTAATTTCAGGTAATTTTTTCGCTTTGTTTGGAGGGTGGTTGTTAAGGGCAAGGTTATTTTCGTTATGATAAATGAGTTTTATAACTTCAATTCGGAATATTTATTAATTTATACATTCTTTCCTTCCTTACTAAATATTTTTATGTTTAATTTCTTACATTGCAGCAATGCTATGTGGAAACTGCACAATTATATTCTTAGTAAGTGGTTTATATTACCTGTTAATTTCAGGTAATTTTTTTCGCTTAGTTTGGAGGGTGGTTGTGCAGTGCAAGGGATTTTTTTCGGAATGATAAATCAGTTTTATGATTTCAATTCGGAATATTTTTTTAATTTATACATTCTTCCCTCCCTTACTAAATTTTTTTATGTTTAATTTCTTATATTGCAGCAATGCTGTGTGGAAACTGCATAATTATATTCTTAGTAAGTGGTTTATATTACCTGTTAATTTCAGGTAATTTTTTCGCTTTGTTTGGAGATTGGTCGTGCGGGGCATGGGATTTTTTTTGGAATGATAAATGAGTTTTATAATTTCAATTCGGAATATTTTTTAATTTATACATTCTTCCCTTACTAAATATTTTTTGTTTTATTTCTTACATTGCAGCAATGTTGTGTGGAAATTGCATAATTATATTCTTAGTGATTGGCTTATATTACCTGTTAATTTCAGGTATTTTTTTTTCGCTTAGTTTGGAGTGTAGTTGGGCAGGGCATAGGTTTTTTTTTGGAATGATAAATGTATTTCATAATTTAAATTCGGAATATTTTTAACTTATACATTCATCCCTTACTAAATATTTTTATCATTCAATAATATTACTAATCTTTATCTTTTGACAAAGAATAATAATTTTGCCTTATTTCATTGTATTCCTTAAAAATGATTTCTAAGCTATAAATTCAGTTAAAGATTTACTATCAAGAAACATTTTATGTGTACGTATAAAAAATATCTAATACTTTTGACCTTTGAACTTTCGAAAAAAAAATTTTCAACGTAATGTATTAATATAAAGGCGACAATATTACAAGTCGAATAAAAATTAATTTAGAAAATCTGCAAATTTTAAATATTTTGTTTTCTAAAAATAATTTTAAGTAAGCAATTTGATTTTAAATTTCAAAACTATGCATGTTTGTTAATAAATATTCGTAATTGTTAAAAATATGCTAAATAAGCAAAATGTAAAGAATAAGTTGTGTAGACAAAAAATAAAATTTACTCTAAAGTCAACATTTTCAAAGATGTTTTAACAAAATAACACTAAAGACGTAGATTTTTTAGTGTGAAATTATGATATTTTAACCGGGTAAATAGTTAAAATAAAAGGAAATTATGAATTTTCCTAGCATTCGGAGGTAATTACTTTTCTATTTCCTGCGTTGTATCGTATTTCGTTTCCAGGAGCTCAACTCTCTTTATTAAATATTGGAGTATCATTTTGAAAAACAGAATTCTCTTTTTTTAGAAGGTCAGTCTGTTGCTGAATACAAACATTTTCGGACGAAGAATCCTCAAACATAACTTTCATTTATATAAAAATAAAATGTTTAACAAAAGATATCTATATAACAATACAAATATAAAACAATACTTTTATATTTGCATTGTTATATAGTATATCTTTTGTTATGAAAGTATTTTGTTTTCCGATTGAATTCTTCCAAAATAAGTCTTTAAAATAACTTCGCAAAATTTAAATATATTGAAATTTAAACTAAACACAATGTTAAAAGATATTTTTAAATAACAAAGTAAAAAAATAAAAAAGCTACAAATATTACATTTATGGGTATATTTATTGGTCTCGCAACTCAGTTTATTATATTTTCTTTTATAAAGTCAATAAATGTCTAGTATGTTTCTAGAACCATAAAATCTCATGTAACTTACAAAATAATTTGAAAAAAAAATTGACTGTTTTAAAATACTGGTATTCTCATGAGCATGTTTTATTTCTTACTGTTAAATTTTTTATTTTTATAATAAAAATATTAATTTTTAAAAATCTATATTGAATTAATTTCCTCAAATTTTGGGTATTCTAGTTTCAGTATCAGAGTAAGTAATGTATTTGAACGACGAATTACAGAACAATTTATAGTATTTTAATCCCAAAATCTAACTTTAAATGAAAATTACGAATTTAAAGTATATATGGCCATTTTCCCAATTCAAACGGCAAAAATCTAACATTTATTATTTACAAAAACCATATCTGCTATTCATATACATATGCCCTACAGTGAGAAAAATTAATTCCTTTCTCGACAAGGAATCTGTTTCCCTCTCTGTCATAAAACAGCGCGATTCTTATGTGGAGATTTTACAGAATTTCCCCTATCTTCTGTGGTAAAGAACGATGAAGTCAAAGTTTTACAGTTGAAATAGAAGTAACAATCGTTACAGGCATCAACCACATTTTAATAAAATTAATGAGTCACTTGTATTTACACGCTCAAAAGCGGAATAGACAGTTTAAAATTTGGCGGTAAAGATGAAGCAAGACGGATGTAGGCTGATTAAAATCGATTATTAATGAAATCTCCACAATTAACATGTCATGCTGATTTAAAACCATCAGTAAATTTCGGCTGAGTTAGAGGATAAAGTTTATTTCTAAAACTAGATATAATTATCTACACTAAAAATGGCATCGATAAAAATATGTTGGAGCATACCAAGATGGACTTACTTCAAACATCACATAGCTCTCCGAAAGCCGACTTGGGAGTGAGTGACGAAAATGGGACTCTCAATGGGCACTGCTTTTTAATGAAATAGAAACCGTGTTGTGCAATCTAGTCATTAAGTCAAACTTACTTCATTAGAAACACATTTAAGGAATAACCCATTCAATTACCACGTCCTTCACAAGATGAATAATTTAAACTAGACCGATATTTTTTAAGTGATTCAGAACAAACACGTGTGCGTAAGCTGTTGAAATAAAAGAAAAAGCGTTACCATTTCATATAAAAGCATTTAGTTAAATTATAGAATATTGATTGCTATAATTCATTTAGATGATAAAATTATTTTACTTTAATATACAGCTTCGTATTTGTTGTAGTAAAATATAATGAACTCAGTATCATGATGTTGACTGTTTTTACTGAAATTTCTTTTAGATATATATTTGAAGAATTTTTTTAAGAAAGACTATTTGGATTTTGTACTTGATTGTTAAAAATTAGTGTCTCTGTGTTTTCGTTTCTAATTATGAAATTAAAAAACATTAACACAATTTTTTTTTACTTATCAAAATACTATAGACATTCACATTTATATTGGGAAAATGATATACATTTATATATACATACATATTTGCATTTATATTTTACATATATACATTTATTTACAGAAATTTTTGTATCTACTTATACAAGCACAAAAATAAGAAAACAATTTCAAATCTGATCCATAGCTTTAAGTTTAGAGAATACAAATTTAATTAGACAAATAGTTTGCAATACACAAGAAGAAATTCCCATTCTTATTAATAAACCATCAATAGTAATGTACAGCAAGCCACATCAATAGTATAGATTTATGGAGAGCAAACTTCATTCACACATTTTATCCTCAAGCCAGCAAAAATAGACATTCCTATATTCTTGATCAGACAGCACATTTTCAATGTTCTAGAGACAATCAAACAGCCTCCACAATTTTGATGTACATAATTTCATGTATACAGAAAGCAAAATCCATGGATAGTAATATTCCATAAAAACATACACATTTTTTTTTTAAAATTTAAAAATAGAAAATTTATAAATTATCTAGCATAATGAACGATGGGATTCAAGTCAAGAGATGTGACTTATAAATATTAATAAAACAAATTTATTGCTCTAGTTTATGACTAAAAACATTAGTATTTTTTTAGTCTAATTATTATGAATGTATGAATTAAAAGATTTTAAATCCATATACGTTTTTATTAATTTTGGAAAAGATTTTTTAGTAGAAATATATATAACAAGTTCTGAATCACCAAAATGATTTTACAAAAACAATCGATTTAACCTCACTTATTCAAAAACAATTTTATGCAGTGAAAATAGCTTAATAACATAATTTAGATAAAACTTCTGCAAAATAGCTTTGCGACAGAAACAGAAAGGATAGGAAAGTAAGAAATTTCTTTCATGTTAGTAAATAGAGAAAAGTTGTCACAAAGCTATGTTACAAATAATTTTAGGCACAGTTGAAAATTCCAATTTTGATTCAAAATCTGTTTTTCCATTGTTTAAACACTTAAGAAATGTGTTACGGCATTTAGACAACCATAATTATTTGAGTTAGAAATATGTGTTTAAAGTTTGAGCTTTTGCACATTAAATTTTAAAAATTTATATACTTGACAAATCTTTTTCTTGAAGAAAGTTATTTTAAAATCACTTATGAGAGCTAAAACGAAAACACACTAACATATTCAGTGTTAGATGTTATCAATCTCATCGTTCAAATTAAAATTCAATTGATATTAGGTTGCATATATTTATGCATTGTTTTAAATTCTCAAACTATTTTATAAATTTGATAAGGAAAACATTTGATATATTTATTACAAATGTTTTAACATTTTATTTCTCTTTATTCGAGTTAAACTTTATTGTGCAACAAAAATAATTTTAAATACATTTTCATTATACAATCTTTTGTTTCCAATATTCAGAATATACAAAGGAATCAATAATAAGTCAAAATATTAAGTTAATTCAAGACATTTAATACAATTTTTAAAAATGCATTCGTAATAACATTGAGGATATTAACAAACTTGCAGAAACAAATTCATAATCATATTTAAATAAAGATTTCTAATGTAAGAATGCAGTTGTAATCAACACAAATATAATGAAATATATTTATGAACACAGCTTTTACTATAATAACTTAGTTTGTTGAGTGCAACACAATTTCAAAATTATAAAAATGTGAAAATAACTTTCCTATAATGTCACATTATTCACTCTAAAAATGTAATTTACATTTTATACTACAGCACAATTTTTATATTTTATATGATATAAGCATTTATTTAGAAAATCATTAATTATTGTATTGTTAAAATATAAAGCAAAACATATAGAAATCTGTTCATATTGATCATTTCAGTGCTTTTTTGGAAAAAAACAGACTTCTTTTTTATGCACTATTTCATTGAGCCCACATTCATATGTTACCTTTGAATATTGTGAAAATTTAACAATTAATTCCACAAAACAAAGATTGATTGCAATGCTTTAATTAATATATTTTTATTTGAAATCAGTGATATGCTTATTTTTTTTGATGCTAATCATATTTCAATACTTAGCTTTATCACAGAATATTATATTTTGAAAACAGTATTTTAGACTATGACTTTTGTTTAGCAAAAAAATTTTGTAAGTACAAGCTGAGTGATGAAAATCTTAAAATGAATCGGAAACACACCAATGTGCTCTTTCCACACATATAAGTAAAAAAGGAATTTCTTATATCAGCAGTACCAATTATGACTGTGAAAAAGGCTTGTTACAAAATTACACAACAATTGAAAAGCCTGAAAGCATTGATGCTTTTGTTTAAGACATTCTTTAAAAATGATCTGCAGATAGGAAAAAATCACTTAACATATGGGGCATTTTATTTCTGTCATACACATCTTTAAAACAAATCCCATTAAAATATTTTGACTGCCGAAGTTTATTTAATTATATATATCAGTTGCATATCAATAATTTTAGATATGATTTTGTGTATTCATATTTTAAAAATTACTTGATTTGTTTAGTTACTTGATTTGTAAAAAATTTAAAATAATGTATGTTTTGTTCAAAAAGTATTTCAAAGTGATATCATACTTCAACTTAATCCATGTGTAATGATATTGGGACACTTTTTACCAATGTCATTAAAAACATAACGATATTTATTTAAGTATAAAATAATGTGAATATGAAACTCACATCAGAAAGCTAATTAACATATTAAGAATAAGATGTACAATGCTTTACGAGAGTAATTTAAGCAAAATCAATCAATAAATAATAGTGTAAATTATTAATGATCTTATTTTAAAATAATTACTATCCTAATAAATAATTCATTGTAATATTAAGAAGCCAATTTTTCATACATTAGAAATTATACGTTTTTAATTTAAGACGGTCAATATCTAAATGAAAATGGAATAGCGATCAATGCTGAGGCTATCTGTAAAAATACCATTCCTTAATTTCAAAATTTTTAAAATACAGTCTAAAAATGCTGCCTATAAGTTTCACTATATTTCTTAATAAATAACAAATGGTACCTA
Source organism: Latrodectus elegans (assembly GCA_030067965.1). Taxonomy (NCBI): domain Eukaryota; kingdom Metazoa; phylum Arthropoda; class Arachnida; order Araneae; family Theridiidae; genus Latrodectus; species Latrodectus elegans. The sequence goes on from CM057815.1 coordinate 88,745,343, forward strand.
ATACCTATTTATTCCTAAGTAAAACTCTAGTTCAATTTCGTGATTAATTATTGATTGTCTATGAAAATTACAAAACACATTTTCTAAAGTTAAATTCCTATCCAATCCACTGATAACCTATAATTCTTTTACACATATTTATAATTACAAAGTTCATAGTTATTAATAAAACTAATAAATTGATAGTCAAATATTATTAACTATGTAATTATCATTTGATTTGTTGGAAAAATTAACATTTAAATATTAGTGTGTGTATAATATAATCTCCATATCTGGATCAATGTATTATTTAATATATTCTGAAAATTTTATTCAAATTCTTACAAATATTAGATTACTATCTAAACTTTTAACAACCATAAAATGCATTCGTAAACATTATCTATCAATTATTGGTAACTATATTATTCAAAGATGCATAACTCTTGAAAATTAATAATGAATTAAAATATATACTTAGTAAAACATATTAAAATGGAGCTAGATAATTTCTTCACTAATGCTGATCTGTTGGTACATTCAATGAGTTGTTTCTCATCAGAAATTTCTAACAGCTAAGAACATTGACTTTCCTATTAAGTAAGTTTCATTTTGATTTTTTTCTTAGAACAAGAAAGTGAATTAGCTAACAGAAATTCCCAAAAGTTATCAAGATAGATATTATTATCACGTCAGCTTCAGTTTTGATTTTCTTCCCTCAATGCTTAATTTTTCACAAGGCGAATTATTCAAGTTAAAACAGTTTAAATGGATTCGAAAAATCGACGGTCATGAAAAACAGTAACGAGAATCAAAATTACTTATTGTTGATATGTGTGAAGAATAGTATAGCTTAACCGTTTGACAGCCATAACTAAACACCTTTCTGTTTAGTAATCTTATAAAGATTCCTGAAAAGTATTAAGAATTTTTAAACGATTTTTTTATTAAAAGAAATGTTTTCTTCCATTACTTTTGACATGTTTGTCATTTTTCTATTATTCTCACCACCTGTATGAATTAAAATATCTTAAAAATATATTTACAGCACACATTACAGAATTTGATATTTTTTATTATCAAGTTTTTCTTCTTGATTTTTTAGAGATACAAAATTACTACCTCAATCTTCAGAAAATTGTGCTACATTGGGAATAATGTGTTGAATGCACAGGTAAAGATTATAACATCTATCGGAGAATTTGAAGAGTAAAAGTCGCAATTTCACCTTCATGGTGCTCTGATTAAACGAAAGATGCTCCCAATTGACCTAAATTCGCATAGTCCAGGCATAGCAATCTTGGCTTGACCAAGTGTTATTAGTAACAACAACAAAGATTATAACTAAATATTCTGAAAGGTATTAAATAATAATTGAAATGAAAACTGCTGAATTTTTACATTGTGTAAAGACCATCCTCAAGTCCTAAGATGTTGAGAGATTTGAATGATATTAGAATATCCACAATGTATAATTTAGTATGTTTGTCACTCAATGAAAGTTTTTGCACACTAAGACTAAATTAGACATTGATCTATAGTGTAAAGTTGACCATGAACCACTACAAACATCCAAAACCAATGGAGGAAAACAAATTCACAAATTGTTGAACCAAAGGCAAATGTGCTTACTATTTGGCTGCCAAAAAGGCATATTCACCATGTGAATTACCTTCTGAGGAGTAACTGGTTGGTAAGGTTTTGTGATGCAAAATTTATGGAGCGAAATGATGCATCAAAATTCAGATTTTAATGAAATATTTTTGATAACCCAGATAAAGTTAATATGAGAAAAATAAATATTTGAATACAGTTATATATTGAAAGGCATAGATAAATAATATATATACATATGATATAAAATAGGTGATTATGAGAACTCTTTAATACACTAAAAAAAAATTTAAATATTAGAAGAATCTGAAATACAATGAAAGTTAAAACTATTGCATACAATTATAATAGAAAGATTACAAAAGTTCGTCAAACATTTGAAGGGATAGGTTTAATCGTTTAGAAAAAATAAAAGCATGTTATACCCCTTCTAGAAGATATTATCAAAATTATTGAGCTGAGCTTTCATGTGACAAGCAGAAAATTCAAATTTATATAATTGCTTAAGTACTACAGTCTGTAATATTTTATAAAACTAATACAGATAAAAAAATAATTTAAACATAATTTGATGGCAGATCCAAAGCACCCCATGGTACCACAGAAATGTGTTAAAAGTAATTTTCATCATCTGCCCCAATGTGACCACAAGCAAATTCTCACTGTCAAGCGAGTGACGACATGGCTGCCCTAAAATAGATGAAGGCATGTGAAATAGCTTACTCAGGCGAGATGTTCAGAAATCAAGCACTGTACATAATGAGTACAGCACTTGTAATTTCCTTAACATGTAAGTGTTGCTTTTTTCATTAAATTCTTATTGTTTGAAAAATATAGCTTTTTCTCCCTTTACAATATACAATCATTAATTAAAATAAACCTTTTACAAAAAATCCAATTTAACAAATTTTTATTATCTGAATGGTGCCCGGTCACAATTGATTTGATCAATAGGATTTCTACAGAATTGAATTCTATATTATTTTCATTCATTTATAAAATGGACTTCTGACACACAACATATTTGGAAAGCAAAAGAAAACAGAAAGAGAAAGTTTTAGAGAGGGAAATATTTTTTAAAAAATAGAAAAAATAGTATATGTACTTTTTCAAAAATATATTACATTTTAGGAATATTCAAGGAAGAGAGATTCGAAGCAATAAATATATTTTCTACGCCCAGTAGTGTCATAGATGAAATTTTAGAAGAAACATATTTCAGGATTTATTTTTGGAGAGTGAAGAATTCCTCAGTTGAATATGCTGCAACCCTTTATTGAATCACATAATTTGTTTTCTACTCAGTTCACAAATTGGTGTCAATTATGTCTTCAATTAATAACAAACGCTGCAATCAAAAATTAAGAATAAACGATAGCTCTAAAGTTATTGAGGTTCTGATATTTTGAAAAACCCCAGTGGTGCCCGGGGCAACGCCTCGGCGGCAAAGGGGTCGCTGTTTCTGGCCGATTCCTTGGGTATAAGGGAACAATACATCCCGCCATACCCCGACCATTGGAAGAAAAAAAATATTTTGATAAACTTTCCTTATTATTCCATACAAATCTTAAACCAGGATAAAATGTTTAAGGACAAACACAATAATGATTTAATTAATATAGATCGACTTAGAAACCAGTGGTAGGGAATCCTCGGCGTGAAAATTAAAAACACGATCTCAAATTGGTTTTTTTGGGAAGTTAAGAAAGATAGTATCAAGAGAAACATTAAAAGTATTACTGATATCAAGCGTTTTAAATTAATATTTTAAGTTCTGCAAATAGTAGTATTAATTCCCCAAAATAAAGAAAACTGATGTAATGAATCAAAAATAAAGGTTTGATACTGTGTGGCTTTCACTTCAAATAATTTCTCAATTATATGTAGCCTCTTCTAGAGTAATCTAATGAATTAAATCTAAAATCTAATGAATTAATTAATCTAAAGCAACTGAAATCTAAAGCAAAATAATCTAATGAATTGACAGCATAAAAAGTGAAAATAAAAATAACTTTTGGGTTAGTTTACTTTCATTAATTTTTATTGGTACGTTTTTATAGTTTACATTTGATAGAAGCATGCTGAATTTGTACTATAGATATGTTTAGAACACATCAGCACTCCATTTTTTAAAACAGCGCATCTGAACAAAGAATATATTGCGCAATTGTTCACGAGTTGAGTCAAGAGATACAGTTAAGTTTTGTTATATTATTTGAATACAATAAAACAAGATTGGCCAATATTTTTTAATGAAGAAAATAAAATTTAATAACGAAAATGTGGCGAAATTAATATTAAAATCCAATGTTTTATTGTACAAATGGAGTAATTTCTCTTATTGTGTTGAAAATTCATTGGCATTTATTTTCATTAACATTATATTTCAGATGATTAAATGATGACAATGGATATCATTCCTAATTTCATTCAATATAAAGGGAAAATATTTTCTAATAGGTCATTTTCATATCCAGAGAAGATCAAGAAATATTATACTAAATACCTAAAGCATCTAATACACAACTAACCTAGATCTCTAATTACTGTTTAATCTATCAAAATAAACCAGATTTCTAAATACAGCATAGAATAATCAATGCTTGAATATTAATTAAAAGAAATACTAAATTAAATATCTATTATATAGTATCAGATTAAATTCCTATCATTATCAGATTAAATTCCTATCATTATGCAATCTATAATCTATGTAAATAATTTAGATTTCACTAATATAACATAGGATAAGTCTGCATCTTATTGATAACCAAAATATGATAAAATAATTGTTTAGGAAATTTTTGTTTAGGCTTAGATTTCATGCTTAGCAGGAGTTATCTGCTTTCATTATTTGAGCACTTCTACATACAAATATCAATGCTTGAAATAAGTCTGATGTCTAAACATACATATATATTTGGTGCATTTTCTATTGTCTATAGTCATATTTTTAACTGTTTTTTATTTTCTGAATAACTCGTGGAAGACACTTTTACATAAACTTATAAATTCAGAAACATACTTAAAGTACCCATGAGCTGGAGAGTAAAATTAATTCACTTTTGAAATTCAAAGTACACACAATAGTATAAAAACAGAGACAAACTTAGAAACAAAAACAACTTATAAAACAGTTATATAAACATTACTTACCATCTAACTTAATTACAGATACACTAAAAGTATTCACTATACATAAATACCTGGTGCCAACGAGCTGACTGAGAACACTTACCAATTCACACCACATATGTGCAGTACAAAACATTAAAAACTTACCTTTATGAAACATAGTACCATAAATATTGCTTACCTTATATCTTATATTATAGGTACTCTAAAACAATTTACTGTATACACATACCTGACGCCAGCGAACTAATAGAGAACAATAACTTTTTTTTTCTTCTTTTTTTTACACGATACTTCAGAAAGTATGGTTTCTTCTTACATGATAAAGGCCTGATATTGTGTAAAAAATTTAATTAACGAATAAATTTCTGTTCTCTCTCCAGCCATGAGATACTTTAAGAAGTGAGATTTTCTTACGCTGTTTACAATGTAAATGTTTATATTCACGAAAAATGTTTTTGAACAAAAATAAAATTATGAAATCATTGTTTAAAATTACACCAATACTAAAGTATTACTAAGTTAATGACATTCAAATTTCAAAATAAATTAGATTAAGAAGAATAAATTTTTCTCCTTGCAGGTGCACTCAAACATTCATGAATAATTTGTCATTGATAAGTACATAAGAATTTCCAATCTTGAACTATCAAATATTGAAAAAAGATTTCTTGAGAGGAAATTTTAAGAGCAACATAATATCCTATAGTTATTTTCTAGCACAAGAATTATTCTTAATTTTTCCAAATCTTTTTTTCTTTACAGAAACACGAAGTGCCTTGTAGTAAGATTATTTCAAAAATTAAAATTTTTCCAATCTTTGATATTTAAATCTTTTTATTTTCTCACTGCAGATGCATTCTGCTGTAATTGCTGTAAGTGAATTGTTCAATTACAGCAGATGCTGTAATTGAAATATTTTCTTTAAATATTTCAATTACAACTACTCTCTCCATTCCAGTAAAAATTACCCAAATCATTCTGGGTAGATTAATATTCTCTAACAATGAAAATGTATCCAAATAACTGAAAAATTTCCTTAGGTCACCTTCAATACAAACAAATTAAAATAATTCACACAGAATGGCTACTGTAAATGTGAAATATGTAATTGAAATGCATTTAAAACAATTTAATATTTCAAATAAGCACAGAAGTTTCAGTTATTCGTGGAAGTAACTCTTGAATCTATTCATTAGACATTAGAATATATATTAACTATGGAATTGATAGAAAATTTATTTTTCGAATATTATCAGATGAATGGTATCATTTTGAAAGAAATTTTCCTTAATCAGTTGATATTTTTAGAAATAAAATTCATTTCTCATTTATGAATAAATATAATCCTACATCAATACAAATATGAAGTTAGTTACAATCAAATATAAAGCGAAAAAATAACTGTTAAAGACTAAGTATGAAAGTAAATTATGTATATAATATTCTTATTAAAAGTATTAGAGTATTTTTACATGAAAATAATTCTACCTATTTGAGTATCTGATTAGTATAATAATAAGTTATTTTTATTTGAATGAAAAATTTAAGACACTTGTTCATAAACTACATTTGTTTTATAATTACCCAAGATTAATATGCTTTTTTTTTTCAAATTCCAGAAAGAGCTAATAACAGAAAAAATCTGAAAACAAATTACTCACACAGAATTTTAAAACACACACTTCTGTTTTATATTTTTCCATTATTGCTAATTTTAAGGAAAACAGCTATCTTAAATGAAATAGAATGCAGTAGGCATAACTTGCATATTGTAATGCAAATCCTGTTTTTAAAGAAGAGCTTTTTTTTCATTTGAAGTATTTGACAAAAAGCAGAAACAATGATTGAATCAATTAATGACTTTCCTTCAGCTTTGATTCACCAATAGAAAAATATTCTTTAGAAATTAAAAATGAATCATATTACTGAAACTATTTAATAATATATTTAACAAAATTTTAACACTTTTACTTTTATTTGCATTAAATTTCTTTCACTCCAATTTATATTGTGTTACATGGTTTTATAATTTAGACTGAACATCATGCTAAGTAATTTCCAAAACAATAATGAATATCATATCTGGAACAAGGAAGTAAACCATACCACAATTGAAATATATCTCCACTAAAGGAATAATTTAATTTTCCAAGTAAATTCTAGAACATTCTGGAACATTTTTTTTGTTGTATACAACTATCTGATGTGTAATGAAAGATTGCAAACCCAGTATTTCCTTTGAAAATACCCTAGAAATTCTTGAGCATTCTGTAACATTCTCAAAAACACTAAGATATTTTAGATAAGTTTGACTTCCTATATATGATATCAAATAACATTATGCAATACAGAGGTGATTTTTACACATCAATATTTAGCAGAACTCTATAAAATGTTCATTGGCCTAATTCACTTGTTACAAAATTTTACAGAACCACTATACTTGCAATTAAAAATGTTATGCGAAATGACTTTTTTCTCCAAAACTTTCCTACGGAACTATGTGGTTGTTTCTAAAGTCAAGTCTGCTAGCAGACAAATAATGTTTACTTTTTTTTATTTATGTTAATTATATAAAATCTCATGGACTATAATACTTAAGCAATATATAATTCTTTAATTTTCTACTTGCAACATGAAAGCGTAGCTCAATACTTTTGAAATTATCCTCTAGCGCTTTACGGCTCAGTGTTATAGGTGACGGAACACCTAACTTAAAAAGTGTTACCGAATTTTTGCATTTTATGATAAAAAGATCACATTTGGTTTAAAATGTTCTTTAGACTCTTTTTTCCGATAATAGATGGCAGCACTACATAAGACAATATATAATTTTCAATTATAGTAGATCATTTAAATTCCTTTATTTTGAAAGAACATTTCCAAATTTTTTTTTGTAAAGAAATTTGAAAAAATAATTGTTTGAAAAGAAATTTCTATGTTATTTTGTTGCCTGTACCTGGAACTATTGATTCTACATTCCTTTAGATTTTTTACACATAAAGTATACGCAGAATTATCTCATAAATTTAGGTGTTCCATCACCTGGAACACTGCATTGCAACAGCACTTTTCCTACCCGCGATTTAGTGTACAATTAGCCTTGAACTCAATGCTAAGGGGAACAGCTGCGTTTATTTTTTACTGTTTTTCTCTCTTTTGGGGTGTAATAAATTAATGTACAGGAATGTACAAGGAAGGATTACTTATATAGATAACATTTCTACACCCTTATTGGCCTCTTGAATTGCGAAGCTTCAGTGTGGTATAGGAATATATCAGTTAGTTCGAATCCTCTCTGTTAGAGAAGCATTATTTTTATGCTCTGATTTTTCTTTTCACTGCAATTCGTTTTATACTACGGTGTTTATATATTTTGAATTTATATATTTTTAGTTTACTTTTTCAAAGATACTTGAATTTCTAGTTAATTTTTTTAATTTGTTAATTGCAAATAAATGGCACATAAAGGTCTTACTCCTTCTGAAGCAATAAAAATGCTTCAAAAATTGCCCTCTAATAGTGAATCAGAACATATGTATAGTGATAGTGATACAAAGAAATACGTTCCTAAGCCACTTGATCAGTCTAAATCTGATAATGTTGTATCGGATGCCAGTGAAAATGATGGGGATGATTTATCACAACCATTCTCTTCTAGGCAGCCCCAAACCCTTATTCCGATAACTAAAAAAATTGTACAGAAATCTTTATTTTATAATTTTATTTATAATTATTTTTTGGAGTAGAGTATCAGACCTAAATCTGCTACACAGGTGTAATGCATCATTTTTTCATTCATATACAAAAACATTTACGCTTATATGGGCTTCACTGCAATGCTTGCTTTTTACTACCTTAGTAGCACAGTGTTCCATGTGATGGAACACCTACAACATCGAAACGGTACATACAATCTTTAAAAAATATTCATTGTATACTCATATACTCCTAAATAGACATCCTACAAATATTTTTGTTAATATTTCAACTTTAAAGGGTAGTGCACTGGAAAGGGCTAGAAGATATAACATGCATATTTCACTGGCATTTTATTTTTTCTATAAATAAATAAGCTTATTCTTTGAAATGTTTGACGACTTTATGTAATCTTTCTATTATAATTGAATGCAATGGTTTTAACTTTCATTGTATTTCAGATTTTTCTAATATTTCAATTTTTTTTAGCGTATTAAAGAGTTACCTCATAATCAGCTTTTTTTAAAGAGCAGTTGATTTTATATATATGGGTTATATATATATATATATATATATATATATATATATATATATGATATATATATATATGATATATATATATATATATATGATATATATATATATATGATATATATATATATATATATATATATATATATATATATATATATATATATATATATATATATATATATGATATATATATATGTATATATGATATATATAATGATTTATTTATGGCTTTTAATATATAACTGTATTAAAATATTTATTTTCCTCATATTAACTTTATCTGGGTTATAAAAAATATTATTTCATTAAAATCTGAATTTCGATGTAGTATTTATCTCCTTAAATTTTGCATCACAAAACCTTACCAATCAGTTTCTCCACAAAAGGTAATTCACATCGTGAATATGCCTGTTTGGTAGCCAAATAGGAAGCACATTAGCTTTTGGTTGAACAATTTGTGAATTTGCTTTTTACCATCGGGTTTGGATGTTTGTAGTGGTTCATGGTCAACTTTACACTGTAGATCCATGTCTTATTTAGCCTTAGTATGCAAAAACTTTCATTGAGTTACAAACATACCAAATTACATTGTGGATATTATAATACCTTTCAACGACCATAACACCTTAGGATCTGAGGATGGTCTTTACACAATGTCAAAATTCAGCAGTGTTCATTTCAATTATTATTTAATTCCTTTCTCAGAATATTTAGTTCTTTTCTGACAGATTTGCTTAAAGAATTCTGAAAAGGAGGATTTCGTATTTAGGCAAAGAATTTAGTCTGGCGATTTTTATGTATATATTTTTTAGTTTTTTTTTAATCGAGTATGTAAAACTGCCCATTTGTAGGTTTCACTCATTTGTTACTAGTGTCTCTAGACTCACCACTTGCAATTCAAAATAGTAATGTTCAAGAAAGTAAAGGATTCTAAATCACAAGCCTCAGATTAGGCCGATGTATTATTTACATCTGCCATCAGTCAAATTATGCTCAAATACAGTGCTCAAAACAATTAAAGAATGTTGAAAATGTGAGCTGTCCTCAGATTTAGAGAAAAGTTTGGTGGATTATAAGAGCTTTTCCCTGTTCTTGCAGAATTAGTAGATATGCTGCAAATCATCTATCTAGAACACTCTAAACCTTTTCTATTGGGTTCATGTACAAAGAATGCACTGGCTATTCTGATTCATATTGATTCCTTAAACCAAATGGAAATCATTTACCAAGTTATTGTGATGCGGCCATCAAATTATCATCCATTGACATGAAGTCCTTCCCCAGTTGCTGCAGCATAAGGGACTACATTAAGTCTATAGAACTCATCCCTATATCAGGACCAATCAGGCAATCTGAAATATGGGGAGCCATTTCAAATACTATGGAAATCATTGTACCTATCACATTCTCCCAATACCAAATAAGACACTCATGTATGAACGAGAGTTGTATATAGTATCAAATTTCCTTCAGATGAAAACAAGCCTATTCTCAGAATGTAAAAATACATGGATTTCGTCAGAGAAAAGAATATTGCTTCACTCACTTCTCTAGTTCACATGTTATGTTGTTCACTTTCTGTGGGTCTGACGATGACTAAGTGTTAATATGAACTATATCTTAGGCAGGCACACAACCCCACAGCATGAAATTGGTTTTGGACAATGTGTGAAAACTGTAGTACCAGTAGCTGAAAGAAGGTATTGTTGAGAAATAGTTACATACATATTTCAGCATTTCCTAACCCCATTGCCCTTAAATAATGGTTTTGCACAATTACAACTTAGCCTTGATCTTTAGCATGCACATTTCCAGTCATATGAAAAACGGTTCCAGACTCTCAAAAATACAATTAGTGAAAATCTGATTCTGTTTGATTCCCTTCTGTAATCGTAAAACAAATTTCCAAGCTTCTGTTAATAGACTTCATGAAGAGATGGCACTCTTCGAAAAAAATATGATTAATTAATGTCGATCATTCTTTTCCTTTCTAACTTTCATTAAATTGAAATCCTAAACTTATGGCCGATTTGCATTTACTCTGCCATTTGATGTAAAAACTATGCTTATACCATTATTTATTAATGGTTTTGAGCAGTGCATTTTAAATACATTAATTTTACTCCCGTTTCGATCGATCATTAATTTTTACACTAGTAGCACTTTAAACTATTAAGGTTTTCTAGTTTCATTTTTTGTAACATATTTATACAGCTCACTATGAAAAAATATCCCTCTAAATTCCTTCATAGAAGGTAAGTTACACAGGGATTAATGGTAAACTGCAATACACATCGTTTTGGTGAAAAACCACCTGATACAGTCTATAAGATCACAGACAGAAAGTTTCTTTGAAATATTCAAAATATTGTGGAACATTCTTTAGCGTGCAATGCAGCCATGTGTCTCTGACAACATTCGCACAACCTCTGCAATCTGATTTCCTGAACATTCAACAATGTTCTTTCATCTTCATGAATAGGACTTCTAATAAAGAACTAATAGTGCACTATTTTGTAGCAAATTTTTCAAAATCAAATTTAAAATCCTTCTTTAATTTGGTTAACAGAGGGCTTTCATTGAATGAGGCTCTTATGAAAGTGGGAGAGTGCATGCTAAAGTTTCCTTTGTTCTAAGACAATGCACGCCTAATTTTAACACCAATTTAATTTGGCATACAAAATACTTTAAAAAAATATTAATCTTAGTTTAGTAATTAAATTTCTATACACTAAAATAATATTCAACAGTATAAAAACACTTAGATTTTTTGTCCTGTTATATTATTAAATCTTAATATGCATACTCGGTCCATTTAAGATGCTACTAAAACAATCCAAAAACATAAATTGTTTTAGAATTGATAAATTATTAAAATTTCTTTTTTAATTTAAATGTTGTCACTGAAATTTCAATACATTTCTAAAACACAATAATTTCTACTTTGTTTCTGAAGTTCAAGTTAATTAAATTTCTTAAATCTAACCTTTCATTTAAGTATTAGCAGGAAATATTTCCCTTCTTTCAATGAATCCATTTTCTTCATCACTAATTTTGATTAAAATAAATATTTTCAAACAAACAGGTTTTAATATTCTTCTATGTTTAGGTGTAACTTTTTCTAATTCATGAGAAATTTGGAATATTTCTGGAAATATGCATTAAGGAAGTTAGAAAAATACAGAAATACAAGATATATCTCAAAATTGGAGCAAAACGTAATTTTAAATTTAAAGTATATCTTCAGTTTATATTATTATATATATATATATATATAAAGAGGTTTTATACTCATTTAGTTGATTCATTGTGTTCATTTAGGGTGAATTTATATATTTATTTTGTAACTTTTATAAATAAAAAAAAATAAATAAAGTTTCAATTTGATTTTATATGGCATAATTTTCCAAAATTCTATATCATTAAATATATGAGGCATTTGGCCATGAATATTTCTATTCTAAAATTTCATATTTATGAAATTTTAGAATATATATATTATAATCTATATATATCTTATAATGTTCATTACCTAAATAGAACTATCTATTTAGATAATGAACATATCAAGAAAATAATACCTAGTATCTTTTTCAACACTTAAAAAGCTATAGCATCGTGATAATGGTTGCATATATACTTAGGTAATTTTGTGAAAAGTATACATCAATACATTTTATTATACTAAAAAGAAATTTGATATTTTTTAGGACTTCTGCTCACACTGGTTGTTATCTTTAAAATTTAAAAAAGTACTTGTAAAAAGATTGCATGAATTTCAATTAGATGTAATAAAATTTATTGTAAACATTTTTCCTAATGGTATTATGAGAGTCTAATTTATATTCGTACTGCAACCATAAATGTTGTTTTAATCTACAATCTCAGCTTAAATACAAGTATTTGAAAAACTAATCTTTCTCTTATTTCAATAAAAACTGTTAAATTAAAAGTCAGATCTTAAATTTTATTCGTACCAGTGAACTATTTTTCTCATAACTTTTACAGGGAATTGCTTAGCTGGTGAAGAAAATTTTAAAATAAACTGAAGATGCAATTTTTTTAAAAATTTACAGATTTTATTTAAATTTAATCATAAAATAAGAACACCAGAATGTTTATTTAAAATTTAAATTTGAATAAAATGATTAAAAACTTATTATTTGAATATTATAAATAAGGTCTATGGTTGTCAAAATGAAAAGTTAGTAATTTTTTTATTATCTATAAATTTTAGAGCTAATAAAAAAGCAAACTTTTGGTAGCTACATATGAAATAATTTTTTTAAAATATGTAAAACTTAAGTTTTTATGAAATTTATAAGGAATTTAAATTTTAATAAGAGCCTCTACATTAAAAGAAATATAGGAAATATTTGTAACGGTACATAAACTTAAATTTTAACCAAACTATTAAACTTCAGACTCATCACTATTTATTGCATGTGACAAGAATCCCTGTTGTGAATTTAGAAAAATTTTCCCTTGCTTAGCTTCAAGTTTTATTGATGATAAATCATTTTGTTCTAGGTTATATAGTTTTGACTAAAAATCAATGCTTATTTCTTTAAAAGAAATTAGAAATCAATACAAATATTTAAGTCAGAATATGCTCATTTAGTATATTAATGCAATTAAAAAATTTATTACATAAGCTTTTTTTATCTTCCTGACTTATCCAACACAGTTACAGTTACACTAATAATGTTACAATTAGTCAATTTACAACAACTTCATCTCCATTTTCATTTAAAGACATTGACCGCCAATCCTTGCTCATATAAGATTAAAAATTAAGAACATATATTAAAGCAATATTTAAGTTTCAACTTTTGCAAATATTCTAAATTATATAATGAATTATCTAAAAACAAATATTTTCAAAAGAAATATTTAGTGGAAACATAGTACATTCCCCATCAATGTCTTATGTTAATGTAATGAGCCAAGATTATTTTTGCATGAAATTTTTCTATACATCTATAAATTTAAGGGTGGACTACTTTATTTTCTTTAAAATGTCATTTTTAAAATGGAAGCCAAAAATTGGTACTGCTTATTACTGATGAACTTTCTGCTACTTGGTGAATATAGGTAAATTAAACATTTTCAATTGTCAGCTCCAAGTGTGGCTGAATCCAGTGAAATAATTTGAAAATTTCAATGTTTCTTTTAACTAAAAAATTATTAATTCAAAAAAAATTTTTAAACGAAAAAAAATGTTGCTGCAGGCATGGATGAATGCAACAAGTGGTTAAAAAAGAAACTAAAGTTTGCTCTCTTATCACTCTAGCAAATAATTTTAAATTTATTTAATCCAAAACATTAAAAATCATAATACTAAGACAATAAGGATTAAAATAATAATGCAGTTTGTTCCATATGAATGCGAGCCTAAATGAAATATAAATTGCATAAAATTTTAGACTTTTTTTTTTTTGCTTTTTTTACGATTACACTTTTAGTCATTAAAAATCCTTATCAGTTTTTCTTTATAATTGATTCATAACATTTTGTTCATATCTTTCAGAAATAATCTTATTCTGATTTAAACTTATTCATTAATATTTATGTCTGAAAAAAGAGAGGCAAGCCTGCCTTAAGAAGCTCCAATTCTGTTCTTCTCCTCCTAACTTTTGGGCGTGGTGTCTGCCGTACTTTATTCTCATCTGAAAATGTTTTTAAAGATTTTTTTTTAAATAAGAAAACAAATGTTACAAACATATCCTATATAAGTCAGTATCCTATAATCAGTAAAGGAATTCTTCAACTAATCAAAATAGAAACTTACCTCTGACAAACATTCCCAGATTGTCTCTTAATCGCTTGAAGGGTTGTTTTTTAGGACGACCTCTCTTTCCGAATTGGACTGTCCCACATGGTTTCCTAACCGGGGTTACTGCCTGCGGTGTTGTTGGGGGGCTGCTGGCTTGGGAAATTGGCGACAATTCTATTTTTGTTTGGAAATAAGGTGGCAAGCCAACCTTTAAGAGTTCAAGTTCACTCCTCTTTTTTTTCCTGAAACGCTGTTTCAGGGGCTGTACAATTTTTTGTGGCAGATCTGAAAATTAGTATTGATAAAAAATTTAATCAAGTAAATAATATTTAAAAAGAGTTTCTAATACAATTTTAATATTAAATAAAATCTTGCTTTATTTACATTGAATATTTTCAATTAATGAAATAATAAATGAAACTGAAGTTTGCACTTTTTAAAAGTAATTGAAACTGATGTACAATTAGTGCATTTTAAAAATTTGCTATTCAATGAAATCATTTATTGTATGATGTCTAAGTAAACCTCAATAAGTGACAGCAGCATCACAAAAGTCATTTTTCAAAAAAAAAAAAAAAACATTTATTTGGCAAATTTTGAAACTGAATGCTTTATAAGAAACACAAAAAGCTATATTTATTGATATCGATCAGTATTTTGAAAACTATTTATACTTATTGTTATAGTTTTATGAAAATCACATGAAAGCTAAATTTTTCCAAACTAATGATATGAAACTTACACAATGAACTTGATCCTCATTAGAACTGAAACAATAATCTATCATTACAACACTTTTAAATACGTAACAAGTTCAGACATGTATACACATGCATAACTTATCATTACATACTTTCCAACTGTATATTAATAAGCAAGGGCCGGTTCTTGAAAGCAAATATTTCATTTTCTATTGTGAAAATTTAAATGTATTGTATGGATAATGGCTTAATGAAAATATGTTTGGAATAATTTGCATTTTCATCTTTAATATGGAATTAAAAATTATTAGTAAAACCTCACTTACCATGATCTGAATATTGAAGAGAATTTTCAATATTTATCACTGAAGAATCATCAGCAATCACTGTAAATAAAAAAAATTCATGAATATATAAATATTTATAAATTGTAAAAGAGCTAAATGAAAAATATATCTTTATGAATTAAAGGTAATCATATTAATATACTTTAATTAATTTACACTTTATTTTGAGCTAGGTTGGCAATAATTATTTCAGAATAAAACATATTTCAAAATACAAAAATAAATGTGCAGAAATTTTTTTTAAAGTATAATTCATTGTTGGCTTCCTTACTTTATATCTATAAAATGTTTCAGCAAGTTTTATTTTCTAATAAAAATGCTGAGAAGAATGAAAATCTGATGAACAACCAAATAAGAAATATGAATTATCATGAATGTATAACAAAACTTACCTTTATTAATTTTACCAGCTCTTCTTTTACTGGTTTTTTCTAATTCCTTGTCTTCATCTTCCAAACCTAAATATAAAAAAAATAAATTATAGCTATGGTTTTACAATCATTATTAAGTGATCATTTTCAAACACAAAATATTTTGAATTTATCATTCCAGTAAAGAAAATATCCATTGGCATTTCACATGAATAAAACGATAAATTACATAGTAAGTAAAACTAATGAAAACTATATTTGGTCTAAACCATATTAAACAAAACCCTTCTTCCTAATATCCACCAAATTTTTGTGTAGAATTCTTAGTTTTGAATGGAGAATTTTGTATGAAAAATTCTTGTTTAAGTTTTATAAATTTCAGTCAAGTATTTTGTTCTTCAACTTAAATATTGGATGTTTCATTCTGTAATTATTGAAGAGTTTGTCATCAACTTAAACTGTCATGTATTTTGATACTATACTTATGAAGATATTTATACCCCAATGTAATTAATTTAGCTTTATGTAATTCCATTCTTGAAGTTTTCTCTTTTCAAGAACAAAGGCAAATGGTTCACTATTCTTTATAGCGGTGAGGTATGCATAACAATAGTGTATAGAGAATATGGTATCTAGGGCTGCTGCATGGGGGTAGTAAAATTGTTGTAGTGAGATATGCATAACAATAGTGTGTAGAGACTATGGTACTGTAGTATTCTTAAAAATGAAAGTAAGACAAACACTCTGAGTTCGACTATAAGAATGTTTACAAACAGAACAATTCTATAATGTCAATACTAGAAGAATGTTTACAAACAGAACAATTCGATAATGTCAATACTTGTATGTGTGTATAATTGTGTCTTCCCATTTTTGAATAATTATTATATTCTAGCTGCTTCAATGAACATTAGTATAAAATACACTACAATAAATTGGCGACAAGGATAAACAAAAAATATCATGGATGCAGAACAATTTGCAACTTTATTAAAAGTAATTACATCAAGTAATGATTGACTTTCAGATCTTATTCTGAAACAAGATCAAAGTAAGAACATTCCAGATCATCAAGAAAAAGATACAATAACATTTTTATCAAATTTCGAATGTTTTAATTCTTTTAACAGAAACATTTTTGCAATATAAACAAAGATTTCAAAATTATTGACAAATCAAAAATGTTTTCGAAGATAAAGATTTGTGTGTTAAAATACTACTGAACTGCATTGGATCTGAACATTATAATCTCTTGTGTTCTTTAATTGCACCTAAAATTCCGAATGATTTATCATATGATGAAATAATTTCTGTTCTTCAAAAGCATTTATGTCCTAAATGTAATATTATCGAACAATACAGATTTCTATCTCGTTTCAAAATGAAAACGAAGGCGTTTCTGATTATGTTGCCGCACTTCGAAAATTTACCTCTACTTGTGAATTTAATTGTGAATGTGAAAAATCTGTTGCTAATTTATTTTAAGAGCACAGTTTATTAGAAGAATAAAAGATTATTTTATTCGAGAGAAACTTTTAAGGGTTTCAAATCTAATATTCAATGTAGCTGTTGAAAAAGCTTTAGCTTTAGAAGCTTCAAAAATAAAAATGAATTATCAAAACACAATTTTAGTGGAAAATCAGACGAAGTTAATAAAATTTTAAGAACTTGAAGTACTTTCAAAACAAATCACTCAAATGTTAAAGCGAGATTTTTTCAAAAACGAAACTGGTCAAATTCTTGACATAGACTTTCATCAACACTAAATTTTTGTGAACTTGGTATTTACAATACATGCTTACAATGCGGACGTTTAAATCACCTTTCTCGAGAATGTCATGCTGACATAACGAAATTATACTGTAAACTTTGTAAGCAAAAGGAACACATTTAAAACGTCTGTTTATCAACACTTCTGAAAATAAAAAGGATAGTGAAATTCAATCTGTTGAAAATGATAAATATGTTACAGATATTGATGCCGTCAATATTTTTTCTAATAGGACTAAAGTTGATGATATTTTCAAATTTACAACTAAATCTGAAAAGTTCTGGGTTAATGTGCAGATAGATGGGAAAATACAAAAAATTGAAGTTGATTAACGCGCAGGATTTTCTTTTTTGCAAATCAAGATTTCAATTTACTGAATTCAACAAAATTTTTACAACCTACAGATGTGAAGTTTCGATCTTACACTCATGGAATTTTCGAACCATTAGGTTTCGTCAAAGTTTTAGTCAAATATAAAAACCTCACAAGTACAGAAACTTTTTATATAGTTGCAGATATGTTTACACCAGTGTTAGGAAGAACATGGATTCAACATTTAAAAATAAATTTATCTGACATCAATAAGTGTAATCAACCTGAAGAAATTCAAATAAATACTGTCAATATTTCTAATATTATTGATGGCATTATAAAAACAATTTAATACTGTGTTTGAACAAAAAGTGGGAAAAATACCTAATTTTACGTGCTCATTAAAACTCTGAGAAAATTCGAAACCTGTATTTTTAAAAACTAGAGAAGTACCATTTGTTTTATGCGAGAAAGTTGACAATGAAACTTAAAATACCTTAGCAAGATCAGATAATTACAAAAGTAGATTGTAGCAACTGGAGTTTGCCTCTTGTTGTTATACCCAAGCCTGATGGTAGTATTCGATTATGTGTTGACTATAAAGTAGCTGAAAACCCTCAACTACAAGGTGCACATTATCCAATCCCAAAGATAAATGAAATACTAAATAGTCCTCAGAACTCTAAATTTTTCTGCATTCTAGACTTATTCAAAGCATATTTACACATAGTGGTTGATGACGAAAGTAAGGTAATTGAAACTATATCTACTCATCAAGGAACTTTTCAAATAAATCGTTTATCTTTTGACATCAGATCTGCTCCTAGTGAATTCCACAGAATATTCGATCAAATATTAATGGGTCTACTTAGTGTATATACATACTTTGACGATATTATAGTACATGGAGAAACTTTTTCAGAATGCCATGATCATCTAATCGAATGCTTGAGACATCTTCAAAAATTCAATATGCATGTAAATAGTTCATTAAGTCATTTTTTCAAAGACAAAATTTCATATTTAGGCTATGTAATCCAACAAAACGAAATATCAAAATGCTCAAAGAAAACAGAAGCCATTATTCATGCTCTGCGACCGAAAAATATCGAAGAATTGAAATGTTTCTTAGGAATGGTTATCTATAATTCTAAATTTTTCCCAAATGCATCACCTCTGATTTGTCCTTTAAGACATCCGGTCTCCGATCGACCATGAGCCAAGTGCTCTCCTGGTGGATTGCTGTCCGCAATTAGTCATTTTTCGTTGCCGAATACCTTAGGGTGGGACGGCCTAATAACATCTTGTTCTATCTTTTAAGACAACTTCTTAAGAAAAATAAACAATTCCACTGGTTTTCTAACTGTGAATCTGCCTTCATTAAATTGAAAAGTGTGATTTCTAGCAATAGGGTTTTGATGCCATACAATCCAAATTTACCCATGGTAGTTGCTTGTGATGCCAGCCCAACAGGCATCACTGGAGTTTTATCCCACATTGTAAATGGTATCAGAAACCAGTAGTTTGTACATCTAGATCCCTAACAATTTCTGAACAAAATTACAGTCAACTAGACCGTGAAGCATTAGCCATGAAATTTACAATTCAAAAATTTCATAACTACATCTATGGTAGAGAATTCACACTAACTGATAACCGCTCGTTATATGGAATTTTTCATCACAATAGTAAAATACCTTTAATGACAGCATCCCTATTACTAAGATATGCAGCATTTCTTGGTAAATATAATTATAAAGTCCAACAAAGAAAAAGTGAAGAAAATCAAAATGTCGATTATCACTCAAGAGCATCACTAAAACTTAAAGATCCAAACATCTTACTCATGTTTGGATCTTACATGACGATACTATTCACTGCTAGACTGTTAACTAAATTTCAACTTCTTCCATTACGTTTGAGACAATTTCTAAAGAGACAGAGAATCCAGAATTGTCAGTTTTAAAACAAGAACTTTTATCAGGTAACAAATTTGATTATGAATATTCAATACAAGATGGAGTAATTTTTAAACGACATCGAGTGTACATTGAAAAACTTTGAACAGGGATATTAAAAGAACTTCATCACACATATTTAGGAATAGTCAAAATGAAAAATCTAGCCCAAAGATATTGTTATTGAAAAAACATGAGTCGAGATACAGAGCAATTAGTTCAAGAATGTAGAAGTTGCGCAGGAGTAAAAGATAATCCTGAAAAAAGATCAAATCATCAATGGGAAGAGCCATCATCAAATTTTGAACTAATACATATTGACTACGCTGGACCTTTTTTATGATATCATTTTATAATAGTAATGGATGCAAGATCAAAATGTTCTTGATCAAAATGTTAATGATGCAAGTTAAAATTCAACAAAGCTCTCCATCAGCTATTTCAACAATAAGATTATTAAAGGATATTTTCAGTGTGCATGGAGTACCTCAAGTCCTTGTAGCTGACAACGAATGTATATTTACATCGACTGAATTACAGAAAATTGAATTATTCATAAGGCAATAACTCCAGGTCATCCTGCAACTAACGGGTTAGCAGAATGTAATGTAAAAACCCTTAAACAGAAATTAAGGTGAATGTCCAATGAAAACTCCATACCAGAAAAAGGAAGAGAAATTTTATTTCGTTATCAAGCAACTCCATTACAATCAGGAAAAACTCCTTCAGAATTGTATCTTGGACGAAAATTCGAATTAAACTAGATTTATTACATCCACCAATCAAGGGATTCAAATACACATATACCTCACCCACTATTCCAAATCATAGAATTTTAAGTGGGGGAGATAGTGTACAATCACATACTTATGCCAAAAATAAGCTATCATGGAAATTTGGCATCGTTAAACAACGAACTGGTAAATTACACAATTTAATTAAACTCGATGACGGGAAAATTATAAAAAAGACACATAAATCAATCGAGGAAAAGTGAGGTTCCTAAAATTCCAAGAGTTACATTTTCACCAAAGCCTGGTGTCATTTATCCGAGGAAATCGATCCCTTCTGGAAATCATTTTCACCTCATGCCATCAGAAATTCGAACTGTGAAGAATTGTAAGCCAGTATCTGGTGTTTCTAATGGTTCCGGTGCTCCATGAAGTCCTCCTATTCGAAGATAAGCAAGAATACGACAACCACCACGTTATCTATCAGACTACGTAATTTAAGTGTGGGAGAATGTAGTATTCTTAAAAACGAAAGTAAAACGAACACTCTGAGTTCCAGACTATAAGATTGTTTACAAACAGAACAATTCGATAATGTCAATACTTGTGTTTATCATTGTGTTGTCCCATTTTTGAATAAATAATTATTACATTCTGGCTGATGCAATGAACATTACTATAAAATACACTACAGGTATCTAGGGTTGCTGCATGGGAGTAGTAAAATTGTTCATCACACAAGTACGCTTGGGCTATGAGGTGCTAAAATTCATAATTGTAGTTATTTTAAGTTTAATGCTATTTAAATGAAAGTTGGTAATTATATGCTTGCACTTGCATGCTCTATACTTTCTAAGCAATAAAATGAGCAATGAATTTAATAAATAAATTTTTCTTTCTAAGCAATAAATTTTTACTTTGTTTTATCAAAGAGGATTTGTCACTCATTGATGTTTTAAAATATGTTTTATGAAAACAATCTAATCAATACATTTCCAAATACTACTATTGCTTTACAGATATCTTTAACCATTTCAGTTTCAATGGCTAGTGCAGAGTTAAAATTTTAAAAACTTGAAATTATTAAAAATTACTTGCAATCTACCATGGCGCACGAGAAATTATCGGACATTAATTATATCCATAAAGAGTTAAATTTTGGATAAATTTAATATAAAGGAAATGATATGAATGTTCAAAGCATTTAAAGCTAAGAGAATCTCAATATTTCAATATATTTTCCAATTTTATATTTTACTTAGAAAATGCTTTATCATTTTTTTTTAAATTTATGAAATAATCAAGTTATATCAAACAGTTAGACAAACATGTTTTAGTATTATAATTTTAAAGCTTTTCAGTTTTAAAGTAAAATATTGAATACCATAAAAGAACATTTTACATTTAGTTTGCAGCGTTTTATAAGAGCAACATACTCCTTTTAAAGGAGCTCCAAACATCAATTCGAACAAGGATGCCTAATAAACATGTGGCATTTAGTAGTTCATTTTTAGTTCAAATTCTCTGAGTAAATTATTATTATATAGTAATAATTTTTATTTTTTGTTGCTTTAGGTTTAGAAAATCTATAGCGTACTACAGTAATTCTATTTATGAGCTTAGAAATATGCCAAATATAATAGACAATATAAATAAACGAATCCCAAAAATATGATAATCAAAGTGCAGGGATGCCAATTTAAAAAATTTCTATGTAAAATATTTATTAATCCTTTTGTGCAGTTTTATATAGTTACATTTTACTATAAACTGGCATTTTTTAAAAAATATTTCAATTTTTCATTGAGATAAATGAATTACTTTTGCACAGCTACTTTTTAACAACAGAATAGGTATTTTTTCTCTTATACTCTTCACCAATAATTTATATTAATGTCTATAGTAAAAGATTGTGATGTAAAACATTGTTGACTAGAAAATGTTTTTCCCTTTTCTCTAGGTACCATAAAATTATGAATAATTTTCTCTTCTGGAGATGCTTGGTAATTTTTATTTACTTACGATGTTTGTGCTTTTCATGTTTTGACAACAAAATAATTTTGGATTGTTCTTGCACATTCTTTCACAATTTTGCTCACTTAATATTGTTCAATCGTAGACAAGAATATCCAAAATATTAAAAGCATAAATCTTTAACATAAAGTTTAAAAAAAGCAGTCATATCAGTCTTCACAAAGAGCTAAAACTATATTTTCAAACATCTTATTTAAGTTGCCATTTTGAAACCACCAATTTAAATTAACGTTTTATTCCAATGGCATAGTTTAACATTATACATTTTATAAATTATTTCATGCACTCTTTGACTTCTGGTTTTCAAACAGAGATCACAGAAGGTAAGACTTGAGCTAAAAATCAGAAAAGAGTTGGTAATTTTATTCATTTCTACATTTTGAATTTAGGCAAGAAAAGAAACAAATCAACCCAAGGTATGCTATTGTTATTGTAATTAATAAAAAAGCTGTGTTTAATCTTCAGATTATCTGTCTTTGTTAAACAAGAAACTATGTAAGTAACATCAAGAAAGCTAAGCAGCAAGATTAACTGGTTCTTCCCTAAATGCAATTTTTTTTCACTTATAACTCAAGAATGCAGAGGTAATTCAAAAATTACTATACATTATTTTCCCTCACATAACAGTTTTATTGCATATTGAAAATTTCAATTGCAAAAAATTATTAATTTTTTTAAATATAAATATTTAAGACTTCTTTAAAATTTTGTGCATTAGCAGCTTTTGTAAATCATTCCTTATATAGAAATTAATATATTATTTCAAAGAAAAATACTAGCATTTCTGCTTACACATTTAAGTTAAATCACATAAAATATATTCACTTTTTTAAACACATCAAATAATGAATACACTAAAAATATTTTAGTTTATACATTAATATTTTAGAGACAATTATTATAATTAGTAGAAAAGTATAATTTAAAGATAATTAAGATATAAGTTTAGTTTAATAAACATCAAGAATTACTGATTTAGACTGGAAATTAAACAAATATTTCTCTAAAAGAATTATTCTGATACTACTATAATAAAACTATTTTCAGTAAAAGTTTTAAGTTCTGAAAGTGAAATATTTCTTTTAAGTTTTATCATAAGAATGTAACTATATAAAACTTATAGATTAATTTACAAAATGAAAAGCACATTTGAAAATTTATTTTTTAATTTTAAAATACATATGACAAAAACTATCAGTAAAATAATTTTTTTAAAAAATAAGACTTACTATGTGAGGAATGGCTTCTTTTTTTCCCAGTTGGTTGTCCTGAAATTATTGAAGCAACTCTTATAGTTTGTTGTAAATATAGTCTTCAAATTAAAACAACTTTATTTTTAATAAAACTAAAAAATAAATTTTTAAACAAATGATGGATGTACTTACAAATGTTTAGAAGCTGAACTTAATCTTCAATTTGTTTTACATACCTTTTAAGGTAGGGGGATTGAGTTGATATCATGATTTCTTCTGTTTTAAGACTAACTTAATTTATGCAATGTTTTACGTAGAGAGATCTTGATTAAAAAGTTTGAAATTTAAATTGTGCAGTTTTTTTACGATGCAAGTAATCATTTTAAATTATTTGGCAGTCCATTCAAGAGTTCTTAATTCATAAATCAAAGGATGTGATTCTTTATCATGTTTTAGAATTCTTATCTAAATGTAAAAACTAATAGTAGAGAAAAAATATATCCTGTGCCAGAAAACTGATTTTTTTTCTACATTTTCATATAATTTTGTTAAAAAATAAGGATATTTATAATGTTTCGATTTTGTATAAGCACTGCTTATGCCTACTGCAACACAAGTTCTGTTTTTCCAATACACTATTGATGGGAGTAAATTAAAACATGAACGATAGTAATTCTGCCTTTAATATTTAACAACCTGCTTTTAAACTTTAAAAAAAACTTCAAACTTTTGACACCTTATTTAATTTTTATCGAATCTATAAGCAAGAATAGTGAAAATTCATTTTGTGGTGTAAAACAAATTTTAGAGTTAAGCTTAGCAAATAAAAGTTATTTTTCAAAATGTAGTAGAAACATTGTCTGTAAGAAGTTATAGGCCCTTTGTCAAATAAATATGTTTTGTAAAGTTTTAACATTTGCATATCACTTAGAATTTGATGTACTTATGCAATAATGCAATATTAAAAATTAATTAAGATAAACTTCAAAATAGAATATTATATACAAATTTAAAATGTATAGGATCTACCTAAATGAATGAATATATTTTATATCAGATAGATCATATGATATTCTTTAAGTAAATTTACAAATGCTAAGGAAAATGAAAAGATAAAGATGATCTAGTGCAAAAACAGAAAAATAAATAATTAAAGAATACCAAGATATGAACCATTAAGTGGGCTGGTTGGTTAGCAGTAAGCAATTATTGTTTACGCAAGAAACTGCAACCTATGATTAAAAATGGTTTTTAAATCATGAAAATCAAAGATAAAACCGAGAGTCAACCAACTAACTTTTGAAATGAAGACAAAGATCTAAGTTGCTTGCTCTTTCAATTTGCTACAACTTGACTGAGAAATCTAATAAACAAACAGTAAGGGAAATAAATTGCAGATTTATAGCTCGGTTTGAATATAAAAAAGCATGTAGTAAAAATTGCTATTCGGAATAAATAAATAAAAATACATAGAAAACTTAACCCATTACAAGGAGAAAGATTTTTAAACAAAATGTTTTCACAGGAATGATAAAGTTGTATTATATGAACATATTGCAATGTTTATGCAGATACCCTCAAACAACTCAAGTTGCTTTACTTCTGTTTTGCATGGAAGCAAAAATTAAATAGGACACATATATCTTTCATTCTTAATAATTGATTGACATTTTTCTCTGAACTTTTTGTAGTGAATGGTCCATTGTGTGCCCCTATAAATATATTTTGTCAGCAAAATTTACTTTAAAATATATGTTAAAAACTGGATTAAACTCTCTAATGACTATATTAACAAATTTTTAACATAAAATGTTACAGTTAGTGAAATAATTTCAGTAACAAGGCTTATCCAACATCTCAAACATTTTCTACAAATTTTAAAAAAATTAGGAAAAAATCTGTTTACTTTGGAACTTGAAAATGGATTTTTTGGTAATCTTTTCATGGAGAATAAAACTCAATAGAAATTTCCTTTAGCAGTTAATAAAGAAGAAGAATCCCACAAATTAAATCATATAAACATAAGATGATCCTTAAAAATTCTGTAAGATAATTCTGAGAAGTAATTAATACATAAAAATTAATATATAAATTACAATAGTAATGCTGATTAAAAATCATAAGTTATTTCCCTTATCTTTGGAGAAGATTAAGATGAAATAATATATATAATATTCATATATCTCTCCCTTACAGATCACTAAAAGGAAATCAAATGTGCATTGAATGATTCTCGAAAATTCCTTTCAGTTACAAAGAAATTAAACATTGAAATTAAGCTTCACTTTCTCTGCAATCCAATATATTTATGTCAGTGACACAATGGAAATTGTTAACAAGTGTGGAGAACAAAATCAGAAACATAAACAAAATATTGTTATTATAAAACAGAATTACACTTGATTACCCTGTGTTGCAAGAAATTTTTCTTTATTGCTAGCGATTACACATAGAGGACAATTTTAAAAGGAGAAAAAGGACTAGCCCCAGTTTTAGAAGTGAGAAGTTTTGCACTAAAATGTTGCATACTTCAAGTTTGATTTCACTATAAGCAAATATTATAGGGAGTTCAATTCAGCATCAACTTTTGTAAAAAATACTATAACTGCAATCAAGATTATGAAATTAAACATCACTTAGAAAAGAAATAAAAATTTTTAATTAATCAGAAACCAAAATCAAGACATAACTTTCAATACATTCTGTGCAATTGTTCCCAATTCAACACTGGACAAAACTTCATGGCATTATTAAAACAATGATTTGAATTATATAGCAGTAAAATTGACTATGCAGTAAATTATTATTATTATGTTTTTGATCTTCTAAAACAGCAGTTCTTAACCTATGGGTCACGAAGCATATTTCTTGGGTCACGCTGAGTTGAACCAAAAAGTTAGTAATACACCAAAAAATAAGTAACCAACACCTCCTAGAAGAGTTATTCCCTAATACAAGTTATTCCCTAATACAATGTTTCATTCGCGAATGGCCTTCACGGAAGCTCAATCTTGAATCCCTTCCGGAAGTAACGTCCAATTCCTGTCCAGAGGCTTCCTCTTCTAGGAGGTGTTGGTAATATGCATGCCATTGCTTTGCGTGCACACAGACTCAGTAAGCTCTCAGTCACAAACTTGTTTCTGTGTATTGTGTTGTGAATAACAGTGAAACGTGAATACAAGCATTTTAGAAACAAATTTTGTCTTATTATTATTAATAGTGGAGTGATCAAGCTGCAGTGCATATTGTAAAATTGTAATCACCCTAATAATGACAAAACGTGAATATAAGGAAGCCTTTTTAGAATTAGGTTTTACTTGCATTTATGATCGAGGAGTGAACAAGCCACAATGCGTGTTATGCAGTGAAATATTAAGTAATGAATCTATGAAACCGAACAAACTTAAAAGAAATTGATGCAAAACATAAAATTTTTTCCTTTGAGGGAAAAGATTGTACTTTTTTCGAAAGAAAAGAAGCCCATTTAAAAAGACAGCATTTGGATGCACCAAGTAGTAATGATTTTATAAATTATGCCAAACAAGCTACACTTGCTTCTTTTTATGTGGCTTGGTATATTGCAAGACAAAAGAAACCCCATAATATTGCTGAAAAACTTATAAAACCTGATGCTATTGACATGGCACGTATCACATGCGGAGATGAAAGTTCAAAGAAATTACAAAAGATACCATTATCAAATGATACAATTCGTTTACGAATTAATGATATGTCATTTGATATTAAGAATCAACTTATTTCTGCTATAAAAATTGCTGGTTTATTTAGTATTCAACTGGATGAAACGACAGATGTAAGTAAAGATGCTCAACTCGTGGTTTACGTGCGGTATCCAGGTTTAACAGATATGCAGGAGGACATTTTCTTTTGCAAACCAATGTCAACAACAACTAGAGGTGAAGATATTTTTCTTATCTTTAGAGGTGAAGATATTTTTATTATTACGGGTATATTGCTATAAAAAACCTAAACACAAGATCAAGCAATCTGACAAAAATACCTAACAAATGACACATTCTGATAATGGTTATCCCTCACATACAGTTCTACAGAAGGAAGAATGGAAAGATAGAATCAGGCATATCATAAATGAACGGGGAAAAAACCCTTAGATGGTGTCGAGTGTGGAAAAGTTACTCAACTTATTTGAATTTCAAATGTCAAGACAGTTTATTTTCAAAATATTCTCAAAACTTGCATAAATATAAATAAATGATTAATATATTGATTTTGCTAATGGTGTGTATACTCTCCATTTTATTTGTTAAATAATTCTATAAGCATGAAACATTTTTCCCCTCAATGAATGCAACTTAAGTATATTTCGATCAAAATAAAGACACTTTATATAATTTCTATGGTTGGGTGAAATTGGTTTACCCTTTGTGCTCCATGTGATGGTAAATCAAACTTTAAATTGTTATCAAATCGTTGCATTTAGCGACAAATGGATGAAATCTGGCTTATAATGTTCTTTAATATTTTTGATAATAGATGGCAGCACTATATAAGACAATCAATAATTTTCAATAATATTAGATTATTTGAATCGCTTATTTTAAGAGAAGACTTCCGAATTTTTTCTTCTAAAAAGATAACTGTTTGAAAAGAAATTTCTGCATTATTTTGTTGCCTGTACCATGAACTATTGATTCTACATTACTTTGAATTTTTTATGCATTAAGTATACACAGAATTATCTTATAAAACAAGGTTTTTCATCTCCTGGAACACTGTGCCACAACAGCACTTTTACTTTACATGATTCAGAGCGCGATTAGCCTTGAACTCAATGACGAGGGAAACAGCTCAATTTATTTTTTACTGTTTTTTTTTTTCTCTTTTAGGGTGAAATAAATTAATGTTGAGTAATTTATGAGGAAGGATTACTTGTATGGTTAATATTTCTACACCCTTTTTGGCCTCTTGAATTGTGAATATTTTGCAGTTTGGTATAGGATTATATCAGTTCAAATCCTCTCTAGTTATAATATTTTAATGCTCTTGATTTTCCTTTTCACTGCTATTTACTTCATAATATTGTAAATATTTATTTTTTAAATTTATATATTTTTAGTTTACTTTTTCAAATATCATTTTAATTTCTAGTTAATTTTTTAAATTTGTTAATTTCAAATAAATGACTCTTAGAACTCTAAATCTTTCTAAAGCAATAAAAATGCTTCAAAAATTGTCCTCTGTGAGTAAATTAGAAAGCATGGAGAGTGATAGTGATACAGAGAAATATGTTCCTAAAATACTTGATCAATCTGAGTCTGATAATGTGTTGGATTCCAATGACAATGATGGGGATGATTTATCTCTACCACGCTCCTTTACGCAGCCCCAAAACCTTACTTGGATAACTTAAAAAATTGTACAGAAATCTTTATTTTATTTATTTTGGTGTAGAGTAATAAGCCTCCTTGGGATACACCCTGGACCACACTTAATCTGCTTCACAGGTGTAATGCCACGCTCTACCACGCTACTTTACGCAGCCCCAAAACCTTACTTGGATAACTTAAAAAATTGTACAGAAATCTTTATTTTATTTATTTTGGTGTAGAGTAATAAGCCTCCTTGGGATACACCCTGGACCACACTTAATCTGCTTCACAGGTGTAATGCCGCCTCCTTGGGATACACCCTAGACCACACTTAATCTGCTTCACAGGTGTAATGCCTTGTTTTTTCATTCATATGCAAAAACATTTATGCGTATATTGGCCTCACTGCATTGCTTGCTTTTTATGACCCTTGCAATGCAATGTTCCATGTGATGGAACACACTCAAAATCGAAATAATAAATGCTATCTTTACAAAAAATTTTCCTGTATATTCTAAATAAACAATCCACAAATATTTTTTATAATATTTCTCAAATTTAAAGGATACTGCAACTAAAAGGGTTAATATTCCATTGTTAATTTCAATGATGCAATATTCCATTCAGGAACTGTTATCACTTCACATACAGAAATATGATTTATTCCTAATCCTTTTAAAACTGTCAGCTAAACATAACTACAGGAAATAGAGAAAACATGTATATGCCTTTAAACTCCCTGCTTAAATCTACAATTATATATTTTTCTTCCTTTATGTATATTTTATTTTTTAAAAACAATGGTATTTTCTACATTGGATACTTATTAATCAATAAAAGCAAATTATTATCTTTTTATGCTTAGGGCAGTGTGTGAATTTACATTGTTTGTAATGCTAGCTATGTCGATAGAAAATTCACTGGAACAAGAATGGAAGGTAGTCCAAATTTTAACAACTTTATATTAGGTAACTACATAAATAAAGGAAAAGTTTCAAGTGTTCAACACCTCATTCGATTTGATTTTAGGTGATGTAGGACTTCATTTTGAGGTGCAAAAATGCATTTTGAATAAGGATATATAAATAACTGTTAATCATTAGAAAATAACAAATATCATTCATTTTCAAATTTTTTTTAAAAGATCTATACATACTTTCTTACTAGTAACTATATGAGCTCCACATTTGTTATAAATTCTTTGTGGCAAGTTGTATTATCAAAAGAAGAGTTAAAGCATTTTTACAAAAATTAATATAGAACTTTTATTTGCAATTATTGTTTTAATTATAAAATCTTGATAGCTTACTTGATTACCAATTTATAGAGAACTATTTTCTAATTTAATATCTGACATATCTTTGGAGATATTTTCATATTTAATTTTTAAAACCATCAATAACTTATTAAATAAACTTATAAAAATTGGTTATTCTAATTAATCAAAAAATGATTTCTTGAGCTAAAAGTTTTGAAAAACCTAAATTTCAATTACAAATTTGATACAAAATAGATTTAACATTGCAAACATAAATGTTAGAATTGTTTGTATTACCAGAGCTTGCAGCAACATTGTTTTCATTGCTGCCATCAGACACTGGCATGATTTCTTCTTCCTAGAATAGAAAGTATATATAAGAAACCAATGAAACTTGCATAAACATAATAGATTTATCATAAATACTTCATACCTCATTGATTATATAAAAGCTTTAACTTAACATCCAATTCACCATATAACACATTTAATTTCTTGTATTAATAACCAATATATAAACAAAAATACTTTGGTTTGATTTGTTGATAAATGGTCATTTTTTAAACACGAGGGTTAAATAAACAAGCACATACAATCTAAAGTGGTTTCTGAACCACTACAAACATTATACATAAGTGGGATTCGAACCCATGAATTGTTGAACCATGGGCCATAGTGGTAATTTGTCAGCAAGGAAACATACAACATGCATGAAAAAACGAAATATTTAAGAACAACTCTTCAAAAATGATCTTAATTTAAAATAGACAGTTATGTAGAAAATTTATGAATTGCCAACAAATTAGAGCATAAATATTTTGAATTTGGTGTACAAATCCAAAGCAGAGTGAATATATTTATAAGGAAACTGGTGCAACAATACTATTTCGTACACAGGTAAACTATATTTACAAATAAGAATATTTTTAATAAACTATATTCTAAGATGTCATATAGCTTATTTACAGCAGTTATGTGTCACAAGGAAGGACATCAATATGCATATTTCAAATAGATTTGCAAGAAAAATATCAGAAGATTAACATCCATCTCCAATTGCTTAGTAATCTTGGGTATCGAATACAAAAATCAATTTTGAACTCCAATTTTCAATATTTTTTAATAATTTTGAACTCCTAATTCCAATTTTCAATAACTTCCAATTTTGAACCACTAATTTACTGATTTAAAACGACAAATTTTTACATTAAATTCAGTAAATTAAAGAAATTAATTCCTCTAAAGGACTATTACAAAATCATTATAATACAGAAATGTAAAATGAAGTCATTATTTACTCCTTTCCCATAAAAATCATGGAACTTAACTATAGGACCACTCTGTATGAATGAATGTCCTAAATTTAATCCCTGTTATCTTTAAATAATAGAAGTTAAATGTTGTGTACATCCTTTACATGCTTTCTTTATTATTTGTTTGACCTC
Source organism: Latrodectus elegans (assembly GCA_030067965.1). Classification (NCBI taxonomy): domain Eukaryota; kingdom Metazoa; phylum Arthropoda; class Arachnida; order Araneae; family Theridiidae; genus Latrodectus; species Latrodectus elegans. The sequence continues at coordinate 88,777,558 of CM057815.1, forward strand.
AGGGAGTGGACAGACATCTTCTTATTGACTTTTTAAATTGCATTTTGTGGAAACTTTCCTTGGACGGAATATTCACATGCAATTAGGAAGTAAACGACAAAGTGAGGCAGCAAGACATATATATGTTGAAGACAATGATACAGCATTGACCTGCTATTGTTCAACAGAGACAGTAATATAACTTAATTATTTCTGTTCTGAAAACAATTGCCAGGTTTGTCCACTTCCTAACTTGAAACATGAAAATGGCTTAATGTTAAGGAGATGCACTGAAAGATAAGTGAAAAATAAAAAATCTTAGTTTTAGAAGCACCAAATAACACAAGATTTAAAAAAATAGCTTTTATAATTTTAACTGGATTGATAGTCTTTTATAGCTGTGAATTTCTATGCTTGGACTTTCAATATATTACTTAGCAATTTTAGACTAGCTTTATATATTACTCTTAATCTTGTTAAGTGTGCAAGTTCATTTAGGAAATAAATTTAAAAACATTAGTCACTGTACAGTGCAATATTTTTTTCCAGTTTTTTTAACGTATTAAAAAAATTGTAAAAAATAAGAAATAATTTAATTATTATTAGTTTTCATGTGCATGTATATAGTTAAATTGTGTTCCAAAAGAATACATTTTTTAATTATTCTCATGATTAGTTGAGTTTTGTGGACATGGGCCTCCCCCCCCCCAAAAGAAAAGAATAAGCTGAGCCAGAAATATTTTCATAAATGATATAAAATTTACATTAATGTCTATTTAAAAGAGTTTCATTTTTCATATCCTTTGTAGATAAACAATTTCAACAAAAATTTTAATTGGTTATAACTTAACTGTTTTTATACCTAATTTTAATAAAATCATTTGCAAAGACAAATTTTAATACTGGTTTTAAAAAGATTTGTGTTTGCATTTTTAATGAAAATCTTCAATATTATAGAACCAAATTGAAAATAAAGCATAATTTTTCAATAAAATTTATGAACAAAAAAATAATTAAAATCTTTCCAAACATTTATTGTTAATTACACCGCATGAAATTTAGAGCTTTTATAATAGTTTCATTATTAAATATAAATATATAATTTCAGAATGAATTTAAAATGTGGTACGCTCTGAAAGAATTGATTCTAAAACAACACATTTAATTTCAAAATAAACACAAATTAGAATATATGTGGCTCCATGGTTTTTAAAAAAAAAAAAAAAAAACACATTCTCATTTGTGGAAGATAACGATTATTCTAAGTGACCCAAACTTACATTTATTGTGTTCACTAAGCGACTTAGTCTTAGATCTATCATGTTCACTAATGGTAGTAGGAACACTTGAAATAAATTGAAGTCGCAAGTGAAAGACTATGGTGTTGATAGTCAAAATCCAGGAGATTTCTATTTGGTTCCTGTCTGAGGCTTCTTGTAGTGGCCTGAGCTACTGCAATTTTTCATCAATTTATCATGATTTTATGTGCAACGAAACATAAGAATATTTTGAATTATTTTGTAAGATTTATATCACTAAACTTGCAAGACTTCTTTTGTGTTTTGAATACAGGTAAAGCATTATTTCGGCAGTTTACTTGTATATAAATCACTTTTCCTTAGTTTCATTATACTAAAAATATATTTTGTGTAATTTTATTTTTATGAAATTTCATTTTCTTATTAAAATTATTACACAAAGAAATTTTATTCAAAGATATCAAGAACAGAAATAAGAAAACATCTTTGGAGATAGAAAATTTTAAAAATATAAAAAAAAATGTCATCTCTGGTTTGTTCAATTGTGATTGTTTTTGCACAAGTTTAGACTAGGATTGACAATCTTAAAAGTGGATTCTGAACTACAAACATCTTTTCCAAAGACAGGTTTTGAACTAGTAAATAGCTGCACCAGAAACCAGAATACTAGTTAATGGGCTGAAATAGTAGCACAGAGAACAATATCTTTTATTCTTGACACAAATTGAATGCTAATGTTTCTGTAAATAGCTAATTACAGCTAGTAAACAGAAGTAGTTCAAACAGACTACAAAGTCGGAAACTAGACAAAATAAAAAGTATAATAACTGTGAAAAAAATGCAAAAATATTGAGAAGATTTGAGACAGTATTTTCTTTAGCAAATTTAATTTTTTCCATTAAAAACAGAAAAACAGTATATTCAGATGAGAAGTGATGCTAGCAGTATATCATAGATTTTTCAATGATTAAGCTTGCTTTTATCAAATGTTTTGAATGCCAAACCAATGAATAATAGTACAGTGGTTGGCTTAGTTTTATTTATTGATAAACAGTCATTCTTTTGCATGCAAAGGCTAAAACAACAACATATAATTTAAAATCAATTCTGAACCACAACAATCATTCAAATCCAAGGTAAGATACAATCAGTCCATTTGAAGGCCACAACAATAACAGTTTGGCTACAGCTTGTTGACATTGGTTGACAGTGGGTAACATTACAAAGAAATGCCACCCTAAGACTAGGAAGTGGTTTCCAGAGTGAAAGGTACCGGGGATTCAGTTTCAACCACTATCGATAAACATGAGAGGGTGCTGTAATTAAGGCTTTCACATGCATGTCTGTCGGAATTGTTATTTGGAGTTTGTTTGGTTCATTTTGTTCTTCACTCAATGGTCATCCTTCAAACAGAAGGGCAAATTATGTAGATTAAATCTACATTTTGAAGTAGCTTTCAAATCCCTAAAAATATCTATACCCAAGGCGGGAATAGAATCCACAATCTGTATTGTAACATGGGAGTTCTTCACTGATATTTAATCTTTCAATACAGGAATAATGTCAGCTATCAAGGAATTCTGCAAGAAGGCAATTAAGCCAGCTAACTTAAAAATGTTACAGCAGCCTCAAGCTCTCCTATGTATGCAGTTTTATGATATTATTCATAAGCTCCATACAGCAATCAAAAACAGTCATGGTTTATCCAGATCAGTTTTATGCTTCAGAATTTTTTTTATTGAATATTGTCCTAAAGGCTGCATAAAATTAATTATCTGCAGCATCACACAAAAAATTGGGAAGAACAAAAAATTAAACCATATCAATCTAGTTTCATTCTACTTACTGATGTCAGTAGTTTTTGTCAGCATAATAACATTCATAATCTGTTGCAGAAGAAGAATGGATGCAGTTTCCTCCCATTAATATTAAGGAAAGAAACTATGAAGGTAGTTTTGGAAATGCTTGTGTGTGAAGGCATTTTGAACGAAGGAAAAGAGCTTCATATTTTTGAAACCATCTAATATCATTACTGTACTGACATTATCCTATCTAAGCAAATGGGTATGATATTTCCCATTTGCTTATTATTGGTACAAATTTAATTATTTTATTTTATTTAGGTTTTATTTGCCAAGACTTTATCGTTTACTGCTAAATAATAATTCCTTGGAACTGAGGATATTTGCAGGATGGATTACCAGTTTACTATTCTGATTTGGATAAAACAAAACAGTAATCTTCATTTGCATGTAACATAATATTTGACATTCAGTTGTATTCAAATCAGTATTGACATTTTGTTATATTTAAATCAGAATAGCATACTATTCTGATTTGAATATAATCGAATGTCTTGGAACACACTTTAGGAGATGCAAGGCAACATGACCTTATACTCAAAATAACAACCAGTTTGAAAAACTCTCATCTATAGCATGCTGGATAATTTGGTATTAAGTAGGAATAAGCAGTCTAACAAAATCACTGAAGATATGGACGATACCATTCATACCAGTGGGATTGTGGATTATTGTTCCATGCAGTGTGATATTTATGAATGTTCTTATGTAAATAAAACTTCTCTTTGTATCATAATGTATGAGTAAAATTCATTTTTAGGCTATTCAGATTTCACCAACTTTTGAGAAATACATTACGCCTTTCCAGTGTGAGTTTTGTGTCATACATTTAAGAACTTCAGAATTAGAAAATCACCTGAATAGTTGCTTATGTTCAGCACACACAAGTGAATATTTTATCTATTACATTTTTTAAAAATATTATGCATGCTTATAAATTTAACAGCATTTCTAATAATTATACATACATCCGAAGAGCTTCTACCATAACGTCTTGTACAACAAAAAGACAGCTCATTATCCAAGCTATCCAAAAGTTCCTCATCATCATGAGGATTCGCTTGGTAGAAGCGGTTCAGTGAAATAAGGAGGTCTTGTGGGACCCGTTTGAATTTGCGAAGAAACATGCGGGAGTATCTCCCACAGTTCTCCACGCACATTCCTTCCAAAATGTGCTGCAACCTCTGTAATAAAAAAATACATTTCATATAAAAATCTACTTAATAACAATTCTGCATTGAAACATGAGCAAATCAAAATGCATAAAACTTATAATCTATATTTCCAAGCAATTTTAGATAACTGTAAAATTTGTGTAACTTTACTACTTACATAATTGACTCTATAAAATACATTATATTACTTTATAAGTCAAAATGAAGGTAGAGGCATAAATAATGTCTAATTGTTTTGTTTATATAATACATTTTGTTTTAAAACAGTGTTTATATTATTAATATCCACACGTTTTTAAATTAAAGATAATACAAAAAGACATGGAAATCTAACATGAATAGGAAAATGAAACTTATAGAAATATCACACACATGGTCAAGTAAAATATGGAAATTACTAGAAGGTAACCTGATGACTCCCACAGTTCACCACAATGACAAGAATGTAAGACAGATGTATATAAAGATCAGTATCCAAGAAGGAAATGTGTTCAGAATTGGTCCGTACAACACTTAGTGTCATGGTATGAGTGGATGCATGTGGATGATGTTTAATGTGGGCATACTAAGATGGCAATAGTTGAATTCAGAATCGCCCAAAGTGTCATCTTTAGTCTCTGACAATGGAAGGGAATCTTAGTAGACATTACAGTACAAGTTAAGCCAAGTGACAATGTTAAATGACAACTGCCATTTGGCAAGAATCACTAAAAGAAATGATGGAGCACAGCAGTGGACCTCATTGCATCAGTTATAAATACAACTGTTTCATCACCAGCCATTTACAGATTTTTGGGACAGTATGGTCAATATTCTCACAGACCCGTCAAATTTGTTCTGCTCATGGTAAAACATATAATGTGGAAACTATCACAGCAAGCTTGTTTTGTTTTTCAACACGACAAGATTAAGTTTGCAGACTGAGTCACATCAGATGTTCATATGAAGAATATACTTGGTAATCAGGACCACAACACCATTTAACACCAACATTATGGTGGTGGTGCAGGATTGCTTGCTAAAAGAAGCATTATATTGGGTATCAGAACAATTTTGCATGTTCAAATCGGAACCACCACTCGCCTGATTTCTCTATCATTTTGGAACAACATGTATGTTTAAGGGTGATATTTATGCAGAATATTTTATAGATGACAGAGACTGGTTTCACCGTTTGGAAATAATCAACAATTACCTAGCATTATAGGATATCCCCTCTTGGAATGGCTGGCATTCTTACTGAACATGAATATAATAAAACATATGTGAAGCATGCTTGGCCAACAAATCATAGCCCATCAGCTACCTCCTACATCTGTGACAAACCTTTGGAGAGGATTGCTAACTGAGAAGAGTTCTCTACCTAAAGTGGAGCTCGATAAAGTGATCAGCATCAGTCATCAGTCTCAGCATTGTATGCACTTAATTTCTTCATAAAGGAGAAATACAATGCATTAATTATCATACCAACAACATACTATTTATTTGTTGTATAGGCAATATATGATGTGCTCCAGGGATCTATTTGGAAATTATTGATTGTGTTATGTTGTATGCCCTGTATCATACATAATTAATTCTTCCATATTTTTTTAATATGTGGGCATTATGAGTGAATCAATTTTGTTTTGCTTTTACGCCTTCATATGTCAGTTCTGACATTATCCCTAATTTATGAATATGCGTGTACTTCTCTCGATATCCTTCAATAAGAAATCATAAAATATTTTTTATTTGAGATATTAAATTAATTTGTTTTAATAATGAAACTTAAACCACATATATTATATAACTTTAATTAGAATTCTTTGAAAGATCTATCAGTAGGATGTTAACTTTAATGCCTTTGTAAGTATTTTATTTTATGATTAAATAGAAATTTATTTTATGAATTACAAATGTAATTTAATTTCTGGATGTAAAATATAGTGCATTATTCAGATTATATTACATTAAAGTGCAAGAAAATAAAAATAATTTCATTCTAAAGCTTCTGAGTAGCTAATTTTGAATTAGTGTGGCAAGGTATTCATTTGAAATAATTTGCATTGTTCTAACATATGAAAAGGCTTGGTTGTAAAAAGTTAAAAAATTATTTAAAGTGTTTCAAAATAGAAAACAGCACAACTAAAAGTTGAAATTACAAATATTTTTAAAAAATAAATTATGTATTATAGAATATTTAAATATAGAACTAAATGTTTCAAAAGACAGTGAATAAAGCATTAAAAACTTTGAAAGAGCAAAACAAAATATATAATGTAAATATAGGAGATATTTTAATTAGTTAGAAAAAACATAATTAGCACCTTAAATATTTTAACAGTTTTGACAAAATGAACATTTTTTTGTAAGGCATCTGAATCTGCAATTTTTATTTCATTACAAAAACTTTATTCTGTTAAAGGGTAATAAAGTTTTTTTCTTTAATTATTGACAATTTTTTATGCAAAAAAATAAATAAAAAGATTTTTTTTCATTATTTAAAAATGAGAAAATAGAATTTATGGCAATAAAAAGCATAATGACTTTGTTCTTGTAAGAAAATCTGGTTCGATAAAATATGCCTTATTATATTTTTTTTAACTCTACAATAAATTGTAATCAGAAATATCAAAAAATAAAGTGACTAAAATTTTTGTTTTCAATATTCATAAGTATGAGTAATTCAAAACTTGAAAAATAAATTTAAATTTTATAGGAATATAAAAAATTATTCCCATGTAAAACATTTCCATAAGATACTACAATATTTGAATATCTTAACTATAATTTCATATTTCTATATGGCTTGCTTAGTAATCAAAGGAAATATTTTTTGAAAGTTCATACCTTCCTAAATTTGCTGCAAAATTTAAAGAAACATCTAAAAGTAGTTTGGTTGGTTTATTGGGTTTCATGGCGCAAGGTCCAAAATTGGACATCTGTGCCAAGAGTAAGAATTTTTTAATTTTATTTTATTTATTTCAAAAACCCAAGCAACATAAAAGCTTTAAAAAACAAAAATAAGTCTATATATTATTCAAAAATCTAATTATAAAATATAAAAAAGAAAATTCAAATATACATATACAGTTTTAAAGTTTGAAATACAAATTAAAATGTATGAAATCTATTGCCCTCAAGAAATTGAATAGGTTTTTATGGGGTGGATCCCCTATTAATTATAAAATATAAATTATAAAATTTTTTAATATAAAATAAAAAATATAAAATATATAAAATAATATAAAATAAAAAATTCCCCTATTAATTATAAAATCCCTAATTATAAAATATAAAAAAGAAAATTCAAATATACATATACAGTTTTAAAGTTTGAAATACAAATTAAAATGTATGAAATCTATTGCCCTCAAGAAATTGAATAGGTTTTTATGGGGTGGATCGCCTATTATATCAAAGTTATAAAATCAGTTTTAAAAAAATGAAAATGCTGTTGGTTAAAATCATGACATGATATTATATATATCATGTCATGATTTTATATAATATCATGGTATTATAGAATCAAATATGATAGACAGTGAATGATTAATCACATGTTTCACACTATGGGCTTAGTTTACTCAAAAACAAATCTTTGTGTGAAACGTGTGTCTGAAATGAAGGCGAGTCAATATAACATCCGCACTTTGTAACAGTAAAACTGATAATGAAGTGAGGGATAGGAAAATAGTTTGGAGTTTATTTCTGACCTGCAAATCCCATGATTCTTCCCAAAGAAGACAAACAAATCTTTTTATACCCTTTGTTACATCTGAAAGTGCAACTGATGGTAAAATTGAATCTGCTGCAACCTTTGCAGCTGCATCCATTCTCTCATTTCCATCAAGACCTACGTGGCTTGGTACCCAACAAAACATTTTTTATCCCTTGCACCTAAAAGTAGAGAACTGTACAGAGGGTTGAATGTGCCAAGCATTCAATAAGGTGCGCCAAACTGACTTAACGGTTCAGAATGGGTTTGCATGACAAGGTTTTTGTTTCATGATATAAAATAATGATATGATATGTGCGAAATTCGTTTTGTGTGCAACCCTTGTAGTGTTTAATGAGTAATTTTATTTGTTTACAATCTGAGAATTTTTATTTTAATGTTCCCATTATTAAATTTCCAATTTTTTTTTTTAAAGTTATATTATCTTGAATTATTGGCAGATAAATTGTTTGTAATTTTTTAAATATTGTTTCAAATTTTTGAAAACTATTGCTTGGAATTTTTTGAAGTTATATTATTTAAAATTTTTGTTTGGTCAGCCAATAAAAGATCTGTATTTGGTACTAATCAGGTGTTTGGTCAGTTTGATTCATATATTGCACAGTATGTATGGCAGTGAAACCATAAAGAAAATACAGTAGAAGATTTCTTTGAAGCCCTAAAAACCGTTCTTTCTCGATTAGGTGAATTATTGTATTTTTCATTAAAATGTTATTCAGAGATTATTAGAAACTCTAGTTTAATAAAAATGGATGGTTACTTAAGTAAATACAACTTTAAGTTTTATTACATATTTCATGTTAATGTTAGATTGTGCCACAGTGACATTTTTTAAGGTGGGCGTTAAACGCTGATTAATTCAAATTTGAGTTTAAATAAAAAGTGCAATTTAACCTTAGATGTTTATCTTTATTGCCTAGTTGTCACCGTTGTAAGTAGTGCTACACCAAAGTTTTAAAGTGGACGTCACTGCTTGGTATATTAAAATTTAAGTTCTAATAAAAAATGCTATTTGTTAACATTATACACTTAACTGCTCAGTTGTCACTATAGCAGGTAGAGCTATACTAAAGTTTTCTTAAGGGTGGTTTCATTTTCTGGTATATTAAAATTCAAGTTTTAGCAAAAAATGCAAGTTGTTAATGTTAAAATTTAGCTTTATTACCCAATTGTCTCTGTAGTAAGTAGCACTGCACTGAAGTTTTTTTAAGATGTGCGTCATTGTGCGATATATTAGAATTCTGAGCTTTAAAATTTTTTTTTCTAGTTATTAGAATTTTAATACTTTCATAGCATGCAATCATAATGAAATATTGGAAATTTTGATATTTGGAATTCAAAATAACACACGATTGCAACTTTGAAGTTCAGATGCTATCTGGTAGTTAGTAAGAAATTAATTATGCTTAGTGACATAATTTAGGTGTGCAAGATAACTGTGCAGTGCTAACTTTAAAAATAAGAAATTGGGTCAACCCTATTCAGTTTCCTCATCTTTTACCTCATCTCTGTATGTAGGGTTTTAATGTAAAAAATGTCAGTATATCAAAGGCACCCTTTTACGAGAGCAATCAAAAGCACGGTAATGAGAAAGGAAATGGTTCATAACAAAACAATTTAGAAAAATATAATAAAACTAAGAGTTTTTCAGAACATACTAAAAAAAGAAGAGCAATTATGTGAATAAATATACATATTTAAAAACTATTTTAGAAAAAAAATTTAAATTCTTAAAAAATATTGTTTGTAATTATTTTTATTATTTATTAAGTAAATTAATATAAGCGATTAAGCGCAATAATACATTTTTCTGCATTAAGTTCATTCAAATAATATGTTACTAATATATAAGTAACATATTTGTGATTAGTAATACATTACTTAACATATTAGAGAGTAATTAGTAATAAATTACTTAAATAAAGTAATGCAGAAAAAATTCACCCACTAATAAGCAGACAGTTAAGGATTAAAATAATTTAAAATGGCATTAAAACCAAGTCTTAAAAGAATAAGAGTGAATAATCAAATCAATATGTGCATTTGAACATGAAACAAATTTTGACATTTAAAATTCAAAAAATGTATCCTTTTAATTCCCATATTATGCATAAAAAGTAAATTTAAAGTAAAATTTATACTTAGGAATTAAAAAAATTCCATTAAACATTTTATTATGAATAAATATAAGTTATGGTAAACATAAAGAAAAAATTTTTTCTAAAACAAATTCATTTGCTATACCCAAGTAAAAAGTATATATGGGTACTTATTTCAGTCAATAAAGTAATACTTTTTCCTCAATTCAATAAACAAACACTTTGATATTTATAAATTTCTGTCAATAAATAATAGCATAAAACAACTGAAGAAAACAAGGGTCAAAAATGACTCAAAGATTTTGGTTGTTATAATTTCAACTTGTTAAAGTACTTCACTAAGTGTGAGTTCCTAACGTGAATCAGAGGAGGAAAATCTTCCTCATAAATCATAATGCTTCATATTTTGATAAATGTACCTTGCACAATGTAAAAATGCAAAACCTTTTAAATTTATTGTTACATTAGAATCACCTCAAATTACATTACTGGTACACAGCCAATGGAAGATGCTAAATGATGCCTTGTATGAAATGAATAGTTATGAACTTCAAAAAGAAAACATAATCCAGTTGCAGAATTCACCTTTCAAAGATTGAAAATATGCTTCGCTGCAGGATTCAAATATATTATGAGCAACTGGCAGAGTTTGAAAGAGTTTTAAGTATCGGTTTAAAACAAGATTGGGCAAATCAGAAAATCTCTCGTCTTATGCATCGAAGCAATGTGACGAAAAGATGCATCCAAGGTGGCACAGTGATTAGCCTATCTATTGTTGCAGCATCCGTTTCATCACCAGCAACTATCAGACGTGCAATCAATAGATGAGTGTCCACCATAACCATGATATATGACAGAGTGAAGTTTAAGCTTGCTCTAATAGTTATTGCACCAGCCACTTACACTAGCAAACTGTTGTACCAAATTACGATGGTGCCTGGCTCAATCAGGCTTGAATGATTTTGAATGAGGATGTGTCTTTAGTGACAAATCTAAATCTAACTTCAAATTGTGTTTTAATGACCATCAAAAATTTATCTTGACACCCAGGCTGCTTGCTGATCCTGCTTTCACTGTAGCATGACATACAGGTCCTAAACCAGGAATTATAGCCAAGGGTGCAACTTTCTTTTAATTGCAGGACTCCATTCAGTCATCATTAGAGACATATTTACAGCAGTTTTACAGTAATAGCATTCTAAGACTAGTGTTGCTACTATTCTTTTTGAATTACCTTGGCCTAATTTTTCAGTAAGATAATGCCAGATTGCAAATGGCATGTGCTGCTATGAACTGTCTTACAGCTTATCAAATACTTGCTTGGACAATTAGATTTGCAGATCTCTCTCCCAAAGAACATGTCTGAGATATGATAGGAAGATTACATTTGTTAGAAAAGGTTGATTAGGTACCGAACAATTGGAGCAAATTAGTCAAGAAATATTGCAGGAGACCATTCAGGAGTTTATGAATCTATGGCACCAAATGCAGCAGCTTCCAAGCTAGAGGTGGATCAACACTTCATTAAGCTCATTACCTTGTGCATGTATATATATATATATATATATATATATATATATATATATATATATATATATATATATATATATATATATATATCTGAAATAGCTCATTCAATCATTCTGAAATTTTAATCATATCTTATTTCATACACAATATGTTGTTTAACAATTTTGTTTTGCAGAGCGTAGTATTACCCTTGGATAACTAACCATTTATCTGCTCGAATGGGAAGATAAATGGTTAGTTATCCAAGGTTAGTTATTTAAATAAACATCAATATAAAATAATTGAAACAAAAATAATTAAAATTTTTTCTTGATATTAACGTTTCAAAATATGTAATCCGTATGATTTATCTGAGAATTGAACTTAGTTATGCAAAGTTAGAATACAAATGAACCTATAAAAGAATTTTATAGAAAGTTTCAGGATTTATTCTGAAAAATAAGTACTTTTTTTAATACACTTTTAAATAATTATGAATTTCAGAAATATCAGGATAATTCTAATTTCTGCAAAAATTCATAATTTTCAAGGAAGTTGAAAATTTTCTATTATGGAGTGACAAAAATTTTGAACTAAAATTAGAAGAGTTGATAGAATTTGATGAAAAATGTAGTTAAAAATTATTTTGTTAATATAGTAATTCTATTTAATTTTACAATCTACATACGACAAAATTGTTCTTCAAATAGGAGTAATAATTTTTCTTAAGTTTCTCAAATATTTAGTATTTTAATATAATCTTAGTTCAGTAAGAATATATCAGAACAAGTCCATCTTTTCGGCATCAAAAGTTAAAAAGAATGTAAAGAGAAAACGTTTTTGGAAAATATATCAAAACTTTTATTACAATATGGAAAGACTCCCACTGTAAATATAATCTACAGAAATGTTTGATTAAATGTATACGAAGTAAAATGTATATAAATTTTTATTAGCATTTATAAGACATTTTTATTAGCAATTCGTAGACAAAAATTAATACATTAAACAAAATATAAACTGGCATTATCACCTTTGATATCATTTTGTCACACAGATGCAACATAAAAAAATTCACATATTATAACTTACATTTTTAAGATAGATCAATGATCTTTCAAGCAAGAACTTTTCTATCTTAAAAATAGCTTCATCTGCAAGAAAAAAAGCAAAATTGTTCAGATTAATTAATAAAATAACACAATCAATGATATACATCCAATTCATATTGCAAAATAAGATGAGAGCTATCAGTGTTCTTCTCATAATTTTATTATTAATATAACTTAATACTTTTAAACATTAAAATGAACTCATCAAGTTACTAAATTGTTTTAATGAAACAAATTTTCTTGTATGATTCATGGATTATGAGGTCAGGTTACGACAAAAACTGTTTTGGAGCTTTATGATCGTGGGCTTATAGCTTGCACAGATTGTTTTTTCAGGATTGTCAGTTAAAAAATATTTCAAATTTCTTTGTGCGTATTATACAGTGCCACGGAAAATCTCATAAAAAACATTCTCCATCAGAAAAGCTTACAATATAGTATTTTGAGAGAAATGCTGTTTATGTTTCAGAAACTAAACGTTTGGCGCCAAGATTCCGATGACTTATTTTAATTATAGTAAGTATTGTACAATTAGGTTCAAGAATGAATTCGGTTCCTTGGAATGATATTACAGCTAACTTTATATCGCCACCTGTCATAACCTGATGAGATAATCAAATTTATATATCGTCTTGTGGAAGCAAAAATGTTTAAAAGCAAATTTTAAACAAAAAGCTTTATTACACAGCAAATTTTAAACTAAAAGCTTTATTCAAATAAAAAAAAAATTGGCAACAAACATGTTAATGTAAGAGAGAAAACAGAATTCGCAATACAAAAGAAAAAAGCATCCAATGAGTTCGAAAATAATGTTTTTATTTAATTATAAGCAAAACAAATATATTTTATTTTAATAATATGTCTAACCTGGTTCCAAAAGTTATTAAAAACTAAAAATCTAAGTTCTGCTAAGTTTTACTAGAATCTTATTGGATCACGATAAATGTCGAGCTTTCATTTCAGTTAATGGCACTTTGCATTAAGGTGGATCCAAACAAATCTTTTTCATAACAAATATTTTGTCAATATGATTTATTAAATTTTTAATCATACTGTGTATTTCCTCTTTTTTATATTGTAATACATTATATGCAGTATTCGAATGTTCACCGAAAAAATTGCCGCAGATTATGCGATTTTTTTTTAATTCGAAAAATTGACCTTGCTGATAATATAAAGCTGCTTATTATATGATGTTAGAAAGTAAAAGGAACTGTGCCTGGCCGCTACGCGGTGCTGTTAGTCACTTCATGTTTTCTGTTCTTTTGTAGTGAAGTAGAAGAGTAAAAATGCTGTAATAAAGTTTTGTTTTTCTGTTTGTCACCAAATTCTTTGTTTTCCTTAATGCATCTTATTTGAAAATACTTTTATGATCATATCAAAATATCTCCAGCACCAGGTAGATGCAAATTCCATGAAAAATAACATTGAAAGTATTTGTTAAGAATGCTTATTTTCGATTTTGATGACAATATACATAAAAATATGGTAATTGAAATCTAATTATGTAAATTATTAATTAATGCAGTTTTAACCAATGGTAATTCGTAAAATATTTATGCTAATTAGTAAAATATTTATGCTAGAGACATAAAATATAATATATCCTAAAAGTTCTCTAAGTTTTGGCGAATTCTTTAATTACAATTTTCATCCAGATTTATTTCCATTTCTTTTCATTGTTTCCAAAACACAAAAAATATTTATCAAGTTCATCAGATAATTTAAATTTAGGAAAAACTTATTTACTCATCTCGTCAAAAGGAACTTCTAGTGCATAAATAGGAAATAATGGGGAATATATTAATACCTTAGAGCTAAATTAAAATGCAGGTCAATTATTATGTCATTTTTATTGCAATGGTAAAAAAGAAATTTCTTAAGCCATATCATACAAAGGTGAATTTTAGTGTATGGAATAAGTTGAAAACTAGTTAAATTAAAAAATATTGATTTAAAAAAAAAATTGTGGAGCTCTAGTAAATGAGGTTCTACAAGAAAAACGATCTTTAGATGCATCTTAGAGCTTAAGGCCATCTCCAATTCCCACAGTGAATGTCAGATGGAGCGATAAAAAAATTATCTTTATTTTCCAAAGATAACTTTTTTTATTTTCGTGTTTAGCATAAAACTTCCGACATAGTAAGGAAGGTAACAGTTTTTTTTTCACAACCGCCATTCGAGATTCATTAATATGAAATACCTCACAATGACTGCAATAAATTTACAGTGACTGGGACTGAATTAAGAACATGGAAGGAATGCATTGTTGGAATGATGGCCTCACGGGAAATTAAAGTGCAGGCGAATAATCGGGGCGTTTCCATTTTTTTTTGTTATTTTATTGACTTAGGTTGTTAACACAGATTTGAATTTACTCAAAGTCAGCTTTCGCTACGATCCACACGTTCCGAAACTCTGCTCGCTACCAAAATAGAGGAGCACAAGGATCCATTTTCCCATTCCCATTTTATTATTTTTATCTGTGAGTAACTATTGAGAACAGAGAAATATGCGAAATCGAACTTATCTTTCTTTCTCCATTCCTAAACAATTTATTTAAAAAAAAAAAGAAGAAAGAAAATGCTATTTACTATGGAATTGTTTTTGAATTACTATTGTTGGAATTTACTATGGAATTTTGTTTGATAAAGTTATAACCATATAAATTTATTTTTTGCAGTATTATTAATAGTAGCAAAGTCCGTAACCCCAGTAGTTCTGTTTCGCGCTTCTAAAGCACTAGTCCGAGGTTCGATCCTCGGTCTAGTCAACGTCGACTTAGTTTTTTATCCCTTCAGTGGGATGATAAATTGAGTAGAAAGCATGCTTGGAAACTATACGCAGGGGGTTTCAGGTTAGGGTGACCACATAACCGGGTCATATGCTTCGCACCCCAGGGCCTGTTGGTCAGAGAAACATATGGGCACTGTTGGCCTTGGTCCACATGGCTGTCGTGCCACAGAGTTTTGTCTTTTTTTAATATTAGATTAATATTTCTATTTTTCAAATCTGCGTTTTTTATTTATTTATTATTGTTTGGTTTTATAAAACAAGCGAAATTCTTTTTCATATTATTTGTAAAATGAAAAATAACAATATTGAATTCTACCATTAGTTTCCTTACATTTTCAGAAGTAGGAATTGATTGCTTTGTTATGTACATGTGTACGATTTAAATGAGATAAGCTTTAAATAAAATTACTGTTGTGAAATATCTGATTTATAAAATTTGAGGGAATTTATAGAATTTAAGAATTAATCACTAAAGGTTTTGTGCAATTTATTACTTCTCAATGCAATCTTTACTCATTTAATTAACGACGTCAAACACAAATGATTTGAGTATGGAACACTGAGTCTGTCACAGCGGTTGTCGGATGTGACAATAGGAATGCGCCATTACCCACATGGGCTATTGTTAGAGACCGGAAATTTTGAATTGCAGAAATTTACTCAGGAATTTGAAGGAACATCGAGAATTTCGAGGGAATAGACTCAACCAATCATCTTTCGTTTAATGGATTGTTTGGCCTTACATATATGAAGAGATGGTTTGTCGCTCAACGGTTATTTTTTGCACGCGAGGGCTAATTAGACTGGGACCTACGGTTTAAAGTAGATTCCGAACCACTACAAACATCCATACCAAAGGTGGGATTCGAACCCACGAACTGTTGAACGGAAGCAAGAGCGCTAACCATTTGGCTGCCTGCTCGGCATATATATAAAGAGAAATAACTATCTAAATATATATGTAAAAAAAAAAGGTCTGTCTTCCAGTACATAAGTTAATTAGCTTCGTACTGAAAAAATATTATAAATAATAAAAATAATGAATAAATAATTAATAAAAACGTAAGATATATTTCTCAAGGCTGATATTAATGTTGACATTTTGATGTTCCTAATCGTTACAAATTCCTAAATTTATACAGAGAATTAAGGAAAAAAATTTCTCAGCATTAATTTTTGTAGTTATTTTAAATTAGTCAACAGTAAATTTTTTTTATTTTTTCTGGAAAAATTTCTATTTACATTATTAGCAAAAGAAATCAAAAATAATAATAAGGACTTCATTTTAAGGAATGTCTAATAAAGAAGACTTCAAACATTTGTAAATCTGAAAATTTTCAAAACCTGAGGTTTTTCAAAATTCACGGGAATTTTTAATATTTCCAATGAAATAGAGCTACTTTATAAAATAAAAAAAAAACCCGGAATGAATCTCCTTTACAACACTAGCTGCTGTGCCCATTGGCAATTAATTCTCAGGAATTCTAGTCAGAATAATTTTAAAAAAATTGGAAATCCCAATTTGTAAATTTATATTTAAAATAAATTTCATTGGGTTATTTGTCATTAAACAAGTTTTTTTTTCCCTTTGCATCGAAAGAATATGTATACCGGATCTAAAGTGCATTCTCAATTACTAAGCACAATTCAAGTATAAAGGGGGACTCGAACCCACAAATAGTCCAATCAAAGTATATTGCGGTAGTCATTAGGCTCAATGTTCGGTTTATTATTGAAAGAATTTCAATAATTGCACAAATATACATTGATATACATCTGATCTTTATTTTTTAACGCAAAGTAACTTTTTCATAAACATCTTGGCATTGAGTGCTCGTTAATTACGTCTAGGAATTCAAAAATCAAGGAAATTCTTTGTAATTTTTATTACTGGTAATGAAGAAAAGAGAATACTACAGTAACGAAGATTGACGAGGTAGTTGGTTTGAAAAATTCAAGGGATTATCCACAAATCAAGATGTTAACAATACTAAGAAACGTAAATAATTTCAATAATTGTACATTGAAACATAGAAATATTGTAAAATTATCAAGTACAAAAATAATTTTTTTACATTATTTTATGACAATTTATCTATACCCAGCTTACAGCTAAATCGTTAAAATATAACCAAAGAAAAATGTATCTTAATGTTGTAAAAGGTTTTCTTACAGAATTCAGTTTAGCAGAATATAGAAGAGTGCTATTTAGTAAAAGAATTTTTTTTAATTTTCATGTGCGAGTATAATTATTTGCTTTGTTGGTTGAGTTTCCTAGCACAAGGTCAATGTAATTATCTGATCCTATTACAAAGCAACCATATAAAAGATAATTTTTATTACTGTCAGAACTAGCCTACTTTAAGATTTTAGCATATTTAAATTTTAAAACAAGAAATGAATAAGAATGGAAAACTAAACATATTTATCATCATCTATTTCAGAAATGCAATCAATATTACAATATTTGAATGATGCTCATTAATTTCTTTTCATGAAGTAATTAATAGATTTTCAAAGTCCAAAACAATTTTTATCAATGACAATGTGTATGCCACTAATACTCCACATAGCAGATCAGAATTTTACTTTTCGAGAAAAAATTAATGGTGCTATTTCACTGTTTTTTAGTATACCACATTCGTTTTTTAGTATACCACATTTATTTTAATCTATGCAGGAATTCGAACCAGAACTCAACAGAAAACAAAGAGTCTGAAACAACTTATTTTATTTTCAAACTGAACCGAAAAAATATTGGTTTATTTCCGTTCAAAATGTTTTCTGTTATTTTGCAACCTTATAATTATTATCACGTATATTGCTTCTTGAGCAGGCCGATGACTGAGTGGTTATGGTTCTTGTTGGTTCTAGGTTCGAATCCCAGTTCGGGCATGGATATTGCTTTCTCTCTGTTTCTTTGTCCTTTCCTCTTTGATGACGATGACTGAATGTGGTCCACTTTAGGCCAGGGGCAAATTTGGAAGTAACTCGCCGGCAAACTTCGGCGAAAAAGGTTGCGTCTAAAAAACGTCACAAAAATAGACTTTCCGAGAGAACTCTTAAGTTTGCCAGAAAGTTAGAAATATCTGGCAGGGCACCGGCGACAAAGCAAATTATTTACCTTTTTTGTTTTTTCTTCCTTCCAAATAATGCGTGCGATTAACTTTTATTAATATTTTTATGATGAAGATTAATTCATGAAAATTCTTCGGAATGATCATTAAATTAATTTTTGAATATTAATTATGACTTTTCTATTAAATTAATTATCAAAAATTAAATTATTAATGATAAAATAAATTTTTATAAAATTTATTAATTTTAAGAAATTTAAATGATCGAAGATATCTATGGGATTCAAACGATAAAACTTATTTTGACAAATCTAAAAATGTTTTATTGTACAAAATAAGTCATGTTTATAACAAATCATTTAAAAAATCAGATATGGGTTATAATTTGTATTAATACTAAACATGGATATTTTTTTTAAGAAATAAACTGAAATTCAAAATGTTATTCTTTTATATTTAAATACATCTTTAATTTGGGTAAAATACACAGAAGAATATATTCTGCATTTAAATATATTGTATTTAATATTATTGAAAACACTGATTGTGTTTAATATATATATATAACTGAGGGATAACGTGTGTGGGGGTGGCGTGACGTGGGCAATGCTATTCACCTCTGTTCAATGGCGCCCATCGGATATCGATAAGGAGTTTCCGGCCTTCTGTGGTGAAGGCTGAAACACCCAGAATCCACCGCTGGAAAAAACAATGCTTCTTGATTTTCTGTTTTGATATTCATTACTACTTTTCTGTTTTAATTTTCACAAGAAGATACTTGAAGAGGGCAGATTTATTTAGTTGAATGAACTAATGTGTGGATTACATGATTTTTTTTAAGAAAAACATCACGCTTTTTTCGCATCTCATCATGAGATCACCTCGGTAAGTCTGTATAACTCTTTAAATAGACAAAACAATTAAACAGCAGGAAGTATTGAGTGCACCCTAGCGAAGAAATGAATTGCGATGAAAGCCTAATGTCTGTCTAATTCGTCAAAAGACGTAAAAAGACAGTCAGTCGGAATTCATTCATGTTGAGTAAGTAAAATGGTCAAATAAAAGTAAATTGTCAAGGAAAGTATAAATTAAAAATCACAATTTTCACCTTCGGCCGCCCTTTATTGTTTTATTTAATGCCAAATTCAGTTGCGTCCGTGGCATTCTAATAAATGCAAAGACTTCAGCAGTAAATATAAAATTTAAGTTATTATTTTGCAGACAACAAAAATAAAATTTGGATACCCGGCAATCTCTGACAGAAGTAACTTTGTAACTACAAACTAAAAAAATTAACGTTAGGTAATTTTTGAGGACCCATTGCAAAAATAATTTATGAAAATTTAAAAAATTTCTCAGCAGATACTTTATTATCTCAATCATCTATCAGAGAAGGACAGTTGAGTTAGGAGCAGTTTATTCGAAACCCCGTTATCAAATACTTTTAATTCCCTTTTCCCTTCACAATAAATACAGACTCTGTAACATTTAAGGATTATTTGGAACAAATTACAATTCTTGGAAAAATGCATTTTAATCGTATATAAAGAAACACTGAAGCTATGAAAGTGATGATTCACACAAAAACTTCTTTACAAAGTGAAGGTTGGGTTTTATGGCGCAAGGTCCAAAAGCGGACAAGCTGCGCCAGAGTGAAGAACTGGTAATAAAACGCATCCCCTACTTCAACATTGAATTCATATTAAATAATTCTGATAATGAACAAAGGCTTGATATGAATAATATCTTAGTTTTCTGGGAAGGGAATAAAGTTACTTGACTAAGATAGCAATGGTGGTTTTTTGTAGTTCCAGTTACATAAGTTAACGTTGAAAGAGCATTTCCAGGTTTGATATTTAATCAACAAGGCAACGGCAGTAATCTTAGTGAAACCACGCTAGATGATTTATTAATAATTACAGGTAGTTTTCAAGTGTTAATTAAATAAACATATTTTATACAATTATTGCAAAGCCAGGAGCACTATGTGGGCGTTAGGCAACGACGATACACATAATGGACCTAATTAATCATGAACCCATCTGTGGAATGCGATTTTGATAAGGGTGAGATTAGTCATCGTGACCCATTATCTCTACTTATTGTATCAATTCACATAGTGTACCATTTTAAAAACAACGATCAAATTTTGATAAAATTATATTTTTATGCCAAAATGTTATTTTTAGTACGAAAAAATATTTACACAAAATGAAACTATACATTCGTAATGTATAAATATATATCTATAATTACACATGTATAAAATATATACATTCGGAACTGAACCGAAAATCTTTATTTTTGAAGGTACGAAAACCGGAACAAAACCGATAAAGTTTATTTCATATGAACCTGAACGAAAAAAATTATGGTTCGAAGCCTTGAAACTATCGTCAAGATTTAAGACGTTTGATGCCGGTCATTTATGGATCATGTGGTGCAAATGGCAATGTTCCTCATCACATTACCATTTACACAACATAATGTGAATTTACTTGCAAAGGTACTTCAAAAAACTTTTCATGAATAGGTATATTTACGAAACAAAATATATAAATGTGAAGCGAGAGCGAACGAGAAGGAAATGGTAATATTTAACCTCTCCTTCTGTCAAGTAGACAAATTCGAAAAAAAAATTTTTTTTATTTTTAATGGCACAAATAAAAAGACTATTACAGCAAAAATACAAATAACAACAAGAAAAATGAAAACAGCTGTAACAATAGTCTATGTATCTAAAATGCCCCTTGTCTCCATGTATCTAAAATGCCCCTGGCCTCCCAGTAGCGGTCCGCAATTGAGCGTTTCGATAACGCCTTACAATGGAGTAGATGGTCACGATCCATGTCCCGTCCCAGATTACAGAAGTTGCAGATTAGACTTGAAACTATGCGAAGACGGTACAAGTGTTTAAAATGGCAGTCATGACCAGTGGCGAGCCTAAACTCAGATACCATTTTATGTCTGGGCCATTCTGAGACCGGAGAAAGTATGTCTTTCTAAGACTTTTGCTCTGTTCAAGATTCGAGAATCTTTTTTTAATCTTTCAGACAATGTATTTTCAATTAGTCGTTTTATTATGCAAAAAGATAAACTAGAAAAAGATGTTTGTAAATTCAAGGCCCCCCTTTTTGCCAGTGTATCGGCAATTTCATTGCCATGGATTCCACAGTGACCGAGGATCCATTGAAGAACAATGTCTTTCTCATTGGAAGACAAACTCTTAAATAGGCTCCAACATTCATGGACAATTGATGATACAGAATTTGAAGTAGGTGAAATTCGAAAAGTAACAGCATACATAATGCTACAAAGCACGCCATTTTTAATCATCTTGGGTATCATTGGATCAGCTCATCAGTAAGTTCACGGCATCCAATAACATGCGTTTTCTCAATACTCATGGCATACAACAATATATAATAAAATTTTCCAACAAAATAATAATAACAGGCATCAATACATAAACGATATTGTATATTGTGTTTATGTTGGTCATATTCTTCCATAAGTAGTATAATTCCCAGACAAAAATGACATTTAAAATTCTACTGGAATATTTGATTGTCATAGGACTGCCCCACTTAAACAATTCTTCATGAAAAGGGAGGAAAAACAATGAAAGAGTTAAAATCTTCATGACCACAATCATCCTTCCATCTATTATGCCAATCATTATACATTGTTAGATATTTTTGAACAGATTGGAATGCCAAGTTTGATTGGTTGGGCCAATATTAGTTACATTTTGCACATGAAATCTGACATGAGTTGAACTGGTTTCTGAATGGCTAAATGTAACACATACAACGTAAATCGAACTCCTGTTGTTGCTGTTACCTATGACATTTGGACAAGCCAAGCTCGCTATGCCTTGGCTATGAGAATTTAAGTCAATAGGGAGCCTCTTTCGTTTATCAGAGCACCATGAAGGTGAAAGTACGTATTTGCTCTTCTTTAAATCCTCCCATAGATGGCACCACCAGAGGACTCACTCCCTGAATTTGGACATTGATCTGAAGGGGGAGCAAATTTTCTTCAGACCATTGCACACATGATAATTGCTCAACAACCGACCATAGGACTTTTGATTCTACAGATTTAACGAGCACGTGTATCGCATATTCTCGGTGGGTCTTAGGCGGCATTGGGAATAGAACCTCAACCTTCCGGATGGAAGCCCGATACTCTAACCACTAGGCTACCACCTAGGTACAGGGAAGTATGCTGGTGCAACAACAACAACAGCCCACGTTCCTGAGCTTTCGAGTTTACATTCAGAGCAGTTTCGAATTAATATGTTAACTGACAGTTACCAGTTTTCGAATTTTCTTTACTGTCCCATATCTGATATTCTGAACACCAGGTAAAATGTGCCCCTTATGGATAATATGCTCCTAAAATATTTTAATTACTAACATTGTACATAATAACAAATATTTTTTGGACCGTTGTTTTCCCTCCTCCCAGAATAGTGTGTACTATTTTCGAAACTGAGAATCTCGATCAAACTTGTTATTACCAGCTCAGAATCAGTGAAATTTACAAAGATAGGAAACAGTACTTATAAAACGTTTAAGAAGATAGAATGTTTTTTGTTTTGAACTTACTTTGGGAATATTTTTTATTTTTTATCCACTGCAGGATGTTATTTGCAGTTCCTTCTCCATGCACCAACCTATAACAGGGTATGCAGGAATCTAATCTCTTTAGGCTCTTTCGGCCACAACCATACTGGCAATACATGATGTATCCTCTGAAATATACAAGAAATACACTTAAATTTTGTTGCATGTCATGACAGTCAGGACAGAGAAATATAACTGGTATTAGTAAGACCACTTAACACAGGCAATTTGTCAAAAAATAAAGAACAAGATTAAAGTAAGAAACAGACAATGAAGCTGCGATCACGAAAGATGGGATTCATGTGTGACAGGAAGATCTGCACACACGTTGCTCGCGAACGCTGAATCACCTCACTGTTGCAGAACTAATTCAATAGACACCGTATTAAAGGACAGTCAAGGAGAACTGAAAAATCATATGATGCCCTACGGAATCTCGGAAGTCCCACTCTTGATTTTAAGGGTGATAATCAAATTCGGAAAATGCTTCAAAATATTTCCGAAGAATGGATTTCTTACAGTATTTCAAATAATTTTTTTAAGTATCTTGATCTTTCTGCCTATTTGAAGGGAGGTATAATTGCATTAAGTTAGAAATTTAAAAATGTAAAATTCCAAACATCTTGTGTTTGGTTTATTTGCTTATATTTAGGAGAAACTTTTCTTGTGAATTTTGAATTAAAACGATGATTTAAGCAATTTAAATGTATACATATATTAATGAAATTTTAAATTCAATAATTCAGACAGCAAGTATTATAAATGGGATTTACACTCCTGCAATATTTATTCTCTGTGAATGTCATTCCATTGTTTTTTGTGGAAAGATAATATATAGTAGACAAAATTCTCAAAAGGAATGAGAAATCTGCAGTTTAAGGATTGGAATTCGAAAGCAAGTTCAACTCTTTAAACTTTTAGGAGATATCTAATAAAATCGATTCTGAAATTCTGATTCATTTTGGAAAGTTTTTTAAGAACAGAATAATTTAAAAAAAAACTTACAATGGTTAAAAATAATTAAGTAAATAACTTTTTGAAAGCACACTGAGGTAAATATATAAGAATTTATGGCAATTTTTTTTTTTGAATTGAATTTAATTCATTTGAATGGAAAAAAATCCAAGCTTGGCTCATAGGCAGAGAGCGCGCACTTCCTGGCGATTTAAAGCAAAATTTAAGTCACCCATCTCAATTATGACTTACACTGATTTTGATTAGCTTGACACTTAACATCGACTTGAATTCAACTAATAAAGTTGCTTATACAGCCATGCAATTGATTGCTGCAACGAAACATTCCGCTCTCGTACTCTTCTCGCTTTTAAGTATTACGTGTTACTTTTCAGATTTTTAAAATTATCGTCTGCTAAAACTAGAGAAAATTATTCACTACGACAATGGATCCTTCTGCTCTTTCGACACTCCCAAATATTTTTAAATAATGGTATTTGTTATTTTACATTATTCATCAGATATTAATTTATTTCATCAATTATTCTAACGTATAAGTTCTTATTTTTAAATAAACTCCCTACATAACCATTGATTAAACATTAATAACTTTTTTTACAAATGTTTTACTTTCATTTCTGGTTGGAATGTTTAGCAAATTTTCAAAAATCTTTCTCAATCATTTAAAATGCTTATTTTCATAGATCAATGCTTATCAAGTGATGATCCTACAAAAAGGAAATTCCCTAACAGCCTAGATAAAATTTAAAGTTTTAATATAAATATTATACACTAATTTAAAATAAGTATTATACAGGGTTTGGCAAGATAATTTACTTATTTCGAGTTGCAATAAAACGAAAAGTATTCAAGATAGTTAGGTATGCGTGGTATCGTTTTAGAGAGATCATAAAGTCGTGTGACATTGCAGTTCAGTGACCATCATGCGTTGGAGTTACGAGCCCCGTGCCTTTTTGTCTTACGAGTCCTTTTTCCGGGTGCTTCATTTCAATGTGAAATAATCTGCAGTAGGGAGTGCGTTCTCCCGATTGGGTCCTATGTAATTTTTCTTTGTGGGGGTGATATTAAAATCACCGACCACTCACTAACTTTGAGAGATCTGAAAAGAAACAGTCAAAGAAAAATGGCGTGTATACCTGACACTGTGTTGGAGAGAGTGATGAGAACAGAAGAATTGGGTTACCTAGTGTATGACCAGTGTCCCTTTCCCAATATATTTAAAATTATGAAAACTGAAATTTTAAATAGGAACCTTTGAATCCAAAAATTAATATATATTTAATACTTTTTGTGTTATTGCAATATGAAATCATCTTGCCTCATCATGTATTTTAATGCAATGCTTGAGAACTTATATCAATGATTAATGTTAGATTTATGTATATCTTTCGTGTGTCTATGAACAAGTATCAATTAGACAACCCAAGATCGAATCCATATATTTAAAGGAAAATCTCAGAAAGCAGATTCAGAGAGCGTGAAAAAATGTAACCTAAATACTTTAAATAAAAGAAAAGAAATTATGAGGTATAGTCAAGGAACGTTTTCATCACAATCACCTATTCATGTTTATTATTGTTTTGCAGTTTTGCATGGATATAATTAATTTATTAAAAAATTTATAATGCTTCAAAGTAACACATATTTCTAGCGATATTTACATCACATACAAAATTTCAATATTTCAAAACACATATGAAAGAAAAACTTCAATATAAGTTTAACGGTAAATAACGTTTTAGAAAACATTTTAAAAAATATTTACAAAGCTTCTAATTATAAAGCGTTATTTTATTGCATCCTCTGCGATTACACCATTTTGGAGTCGGCAAAAAAATGTATAAAAATATAGCCCCTTTTAAATTACATTGATCACATCTTCACAGTAAGTTCAAATCAATATCTTTTACGAATCAAATTAATTACAAACGCTTTCTTTCATTTATATTTTAATTTAATTTTTGGCTCATATTTTAATAGTAATAGACATACATTTTGAAATATAATTTTCATTCTATTTTATTCCATGCTGTCTATCATTTTAATCCCTTACAGCAATCTGGATTCAAATAGATCAAGAATTTTATCTAAATAGATTTGATCTTACTCTTTTAAAACCATTGTGTTGCATATTAAATAATTCACTGATTGAATATTCGTTTCTCGTTCAGTATACAAGGCACAATTTGGTAACCATTCAGCTGCCAGATCGGCACACTTTTAGAACATGACTCCAAAGAAACAAGTGATTACTTTTGATAAAAAAATTAAAATATATAAATCGCTATCAAAGGTTCAATAAATCTCAAATTATTTTACAAATTGTAATTAAAATTAATAATATGTGCTTGTCACATTAATCACTTTTTGTACAAGGCTAATTAGACCGCAACCGACAGTTTAAAGTGGCTTCCAAGCCATTATCAGTCTAGACCGGGATTTAAACATACGAAGCAGAATTTCTATCATTCTGTTGTTAACCCCTTGACTGACGAATTAAATGGAATTTGACGCGACAAAAAAAAAATTTAATTTCGCTTAATTGAACTACACCATCAATTTACACCATCATCCCCATTTTCATATAATGCATCCGGCTTATACATGTTACGGGGATTATTTATAATCTTTACTAAACTCAAATATTGGCTAGTATAACATTCACCGTGCGAGACTTCTGCTAAACTGAACTCTTACTTTCAGTGTGCTTTTTTAAATGAGAATCGTCGAACGAGTGAAGCAACTATGTAATCTAATTGTAACTTGCACGGCGTCCGCCGAAAGAAGCGCTTGACGAGTCTGACTCGTCAAAGTCTGTGATGGCCCAGGAAATCAATGACGAGTCAGACTCGTCAAAGTCAGTCAAGGGGTTAATTAGGTAAATTAGTAGTTATGAAAAAATATTTAAAAAATTTCTCACAAGTAAAAAGTTTCAATCATACTTAAATATGTTTTTTTATTTTTTAAATCAATTTTAACTTATTTTTCACATTTGAAATTAATTTTTTCTATTTTAGAATTTTTATACCTTTTTATAGAGAATATCTGAAATTGTGTAAATATATTTAAGAAACCACTTTAATTGTTATTTTTTAAATCAGATGGAGTATATTCAGAGAATTAATGATTATAAATTCAAAATATAATCTAAAATAAAAATTCTCCTAAAAACTATATTAGAGTTAAAATGAAGAAACAAATTTTTGCTGAAGTGATAAAAACTTGTGATCTCTGTCTAAATTAGTTGAAATTTCATATCGAATTGTGTGTATAACTGAATTAGAAATTTTCGGAAGAATTTTATATACTATTGATATAAAAACTTCAAATTAAATTCTCGATGGATACATTTTAATAGATAATTCTCGTAAATGAAACTACA
This sequence comes from Latrodectus elegans, assembly GCA_030067965.1. Taxonomy (NCBI): domain Eukaryota; kingdom Metazoa; phylum Arthropoda; class Arachnida; order Araneae; family Theridiidae; genus Latrodectus; species Latrodectus elegans. The sequence goes on from CM057815.1 coordinate 88,805,135, forward strand.
CGGATAAATTATATATAATTTTATGACTTGCTACTTAGCGACGATTCTACTTTAGAGAAATTCATAATTTTAATACATTAATTTTAGCTCAGTTCCATTTCACAAGAATATTTTTATTTACATTATATTAAAAAGTTTTAAATAAATGTTAAACTTACAAATTAAATTCTTAAATTAAGTAACTAAATGAAACTTCAGTATAAAACGTTTTACTTTTTGCTGAATTTTGATGCTTCATTTTTGCTAAATCTTGAAATACTGAATGAGGGACAAAAATAATTATTTAAAAATTCGACACCGTAAAAGCGAAAATTCTTTTCCATAATATTAGTATCATTAATTATGAGTGGTGTAAAAATAACATATTTCTGAAATATTAGATTCCCAATTATTTAATAATATATTAATAATTATTATTTATTCTCAAATAAAATCATGAAGATAATTATAAAACTAGGTAAAAACAAAATAAAATTTTTTTTCGAATAATAAATTTCTAGTCTAAAATATTCTTTGCTGATTACAAAAGAAAATTTTAAAACTCAAGATTTCATAGAGATGAGAAGGGTATTTCGTAGACACTTACATAGTTGCAAATTTAAATAGAAATTTAGATTAAATTGCAATAAACTCAAATATTAATGCATAAGTTAAATAAAATCAAATATTTAGCATTTTATTACTTTAAAAGCCAAATTTTTATTTAAATTGTGTTTAACATTAATTTAATTGCTTATAATTAAAAGCAATAATTTAATGTTATGAATTCTATAAATTTAACATTTTTAAAAAAAAAACATTTTATTTCATCGTAAATTCGGGATTACTCATATTTATACCCTGTCCATGTTTGTTTGCTAACACTGATGTAGAAGTTTAAAGAAAAATTGGTGATAAGTGCAAATTTTTGTGGTAATTAGAAGTGATATTTTCGTCTTAAATTATCAGAATATAAAATTGTTTGCATAACATGGAGTTCATACTATTTTTTACAGAATAAAAATAATTTTTTTTTGTTGACTTTGCAGTTTGATAGTCTATTTTTTCTCAATGCGATGAAATTTTAAGTTCTTATTTCCAAATAGATAATAGATTATAGAGTATTGTTTTATTGTAGAAAAGGAATGGATTACATAGAAAACTAAAGATTTTAAGATCATTTACTTTAATTATAAATTGAATACTTGTGCTCTACTCTTATTTCAATACAAAGAAATTTACTTTAATGAATTGATATTCAGAATTTCTTAAGTTTAGGTGTTGGAATTTTAAATTTCAAAGTTAATGATTCAGTGGATAAATTTTATAGTTGCAGCAAAAGTAGGAGAAATTAGTCTAATTTTGATTTTCTGATTGAAAAAGAATTTATGCGGTCGATTTTTTTAAAATAAATCACAGTATCTTTCTAGGAAAACGTCTTATTTGCTTTTTAAGGATTTTCAGTTTTCGAAATAAATGTTTATATTTAAACTGATTTTTTCACAAGTTTACAAATTTTTTAACAAACATGAAAAAAGATAAGCATTAACTTCTTAAAACAGAAATTAAAAATAATTTAATGCATGAAGTGGCGGTATATCCCCAGAATGACATAAGTAGCAATAAAGTCCTGTTTGGTATGTGATATACGGCGAAGAAACGTGAAGTGACAGAATATCGCCAATTATATAATTGCAGATATTTACTTGATATGTGCAAGAGTGAGTCATTAGAAAGTCACTGATAATCCGGGATTCATACCAAAAGACAGTTCCTTGAATTACAGCCTCGAGATGGGTTCAATAAATAAGACTCGTATCCAAACACATAAAGAGTAGTCAAAAGTTAACCAATATGCTCGAACATGGTGAACATAAGACATTAATTGAAATCAAATCCATCACTTTTTTTAACCTTAAAACAATGCTTTGTTAGATTAGGGTAGAGTTCAGCGTGTGTGACGACTTTTCTGCTGCTTATTTCTATCGAAGAAAATCGCTAAATAGACGACCATCTCTAAGTTTTGAGCCATGGTCGGCTGACATTTTGACTTTAGTAGACTCCTTTTTATACCACGCCGCACTAGAGCAAGGACTTTCGACACTGAGGTACATTTGACAAGAATAATTTCCCACAGTGGCATTTAGTATCGAACCTACAACTTCAAGGCCACAAAAGTGCTGGATATCTGCAATAAGCTACTGAAAGCTTTCCCTGAACTTATCAATTGTATAAGCTTTTTAAATTCATTAAAGAGATGCTTTATACCTCAAAATCAAACGAGTTTTTTCAAAATACTACCGTTGTAAGATTTGTATTGAGATAAAAAAATTTCTTTCTGAAGAGCTTTTTTCTATTAAACAAACTTGGAAAGTAATATAGTATATATAGGTCCAACAAATAGGAATTTTAGTATTACATGCAAGGAGAAGTGAAATTTCTAATATAAGATTTCCCTAAACAACAATAAATACCATAACGAATAAATATTGCGGTTTTTTCAAACAATTTAAATTTTTATACAATTTATTTTTGATTCAAAAAAAGTATATTATACCACAAATGTAGAAATTATATTCTTAGTTAAAATAACTTTAAAGCATGTTGTACACTAAAAAAACAATTAGTTATATATGCAAGACCTGGAATATTATAGCATAAAATATTTTTACTCTTCTAGAGAATGAAATAGTTTTCAATAATTCATCCAATATATATTTTAGTCTTCATTTAATTCTTCAGTGATTTTACGATAATGGATGAATTAAATAATTTAAATAATATTGAAAAAAAGTAATATTAATGAATTCATTTTAAATGAAAATCTTTTATTAAACAATTTTATTACATGATTATTACACATATTTCTAGCGTGTACTTTTTAAAAGAGTTAATTTAATTAATTATATTATTCGTTTTAATGAACAATCATTAAAAAATAAACTAACATGGTAAAGAAAAATGAACTTTTTTCAAATATACATATAAAGAATACTAAAATTGACGAGTATAAATATATATTTAACTAAATATGGGATTTAAATTAACTATCTTCGTACAATAAAAGTTCTATAAATGTTATTTTCAAATTAAATTTTTATATTTAGGAAAGCTTAACATTAATATATGAAAAAAAATTTACTTACAGAGGCAAATTTAGCTGATTATTTAAGTAAAATAGAAGTTAAATTATACGTTTTGGAAAATATAGTAAGAAGCTGAAGATGGGTAAATACAGCAACCAAAGTCAGACTTGAAATAAATGAGCATTAAACGAATTTTAAAACCATCGATACCTTATCGACCAATCAGAAGTGACTTCAGCATTTTCATTGTTGGTGACAAAGGCAGATGTTCATAAAGTCCAATGTTTTTCAATCGTTGTAGACACTACATTGTTTCTCAGTATAGTTATTCGGTCTCCATATTTCCAAACAATCTTCCACTTTGCAACATTTTCCTGTGAGAATGTAATAATAAGCAATTATGTTTGCTTAGAATTTCGAAGGTTAATAAGAGGTGATTAAAACTGAACTTTGTTTTTGAGAAACGCACGTGTCTGACAAAGTCTCATTAGTAAAATTGGGTTCTTTTACTAGAAGCAAATGAGGAATTAAATATTAATAAACTTAGGAAAATTATTTTATTAACTGAGACGAAAGTGTATGAAATGTGTTAAAATCTCCCATTTTATACTTCTAGAAAAAAATAAAAGATAATATAGTACAGACAATATAACGTCATAATAGTCTTCTGGAATTAAGAATAAACAAAGAATTTTTTTTATTTCTGGAGGAAATTAATCAGATTTTTTCAAAAAAAAAGATCATTGATGACCATTCATTTTCTAAAATTTATTTCTGCATTTAATGTAAATATAGATGAAAATATTGTATCTTTTTTAGTGCTCTTTAATAATTAGTAAAATCAAATGCTTATTTTTTTTTCCTTGCAATTCATATCAATTATACAGATATCGGAATCAAGAAAAATTGTGCTAAACTGTTGACACGATAAATTTGAAAACAAACTATAATGTGAAAATTTTACGGTTTAGTTTCCTTAAAACGTGAGTAAAATTCTTCAATGCAATGACGGTTTGGTTTTGATTTTATGAGATCCGCAATTTTTTAAATAATTTTTTCGATATAAATTAATGGTTTGTGCACTTGTTGCAGATCAACATTGTTTTAGTTGTCTGAGATTATAAACACATTTGTTTCATTTATCTCTTTACGATTGCCGCCCAACTTGTCTAGAGGTTACCGTGCCAGACTACGGATAGGGAGGTCCTGGATTCAAATCCTTATTCGGGCATGGATGTACTTTCTCTATCTTTCCTGTCTTTGTCCTTTCCTTGTAGGAATGGGTTGTGAATGGTTGCCTCCCCTATAAACGGTTACTATAAACGGCATGTGTGTATTGTGTACTCCACATCTGATATGGTTCTAAAAAGGGGAGCAGCGCAACCTAAGATGCTAGGCTAGCTGGTACACGACATCAACATATATTTACAATTTTTTTTACACACAAGCATTCATATGTTCAGGGCCTTCAAAATGAGAATAATGTGATTTTAAAGGAACAAAAACAACATTGTCTTCTATTAAACAGAATCTCGTTAAAGTAATTACCATAATAAAATCAAGTTTTAACATTCTAGAATATAATATCACAAAAAAAATATGTATAATTTTTAAAAAATGGCGCTATATTTCATTCAATTTTCGTGCAAAAAGATAATTTTTCGTTAAAATTAAAAGTAACATGCATATTTTGTTGTTACTTCAGTAAATTGATAATTTTTCAATAACATGAAATACTTTTCATAAGGAAAAGCACTTTCATTTGTTATCACTTTCAATCGAATTATAAATCAATTTGACATAAAAACGCACTTTATTCTGGTTTTTTAAACCTTTTTGATAAAATGTATACATTAGTTAAAAAAAAAAGAAAAAAAATAATTAAACGAATTCTCAAAGTGAAATATTTGGTTAATTTGACTATTCAGCAGCTTACATATCTGCCTCCGTGAGACAAAAAGCGGGAATGAGGGAGAAATACCATAAAATAAAAAGGAAAGAACAGGAGTAGAAATGGTTCTAGATATGCTACTTAATCAGTAATAGTCAGAGAGAAGCAGGACTCTGGATATAAAAGAACTTGAGACGATAACAGAAGGTGGTCTAAGTAAGACGTGTTTTGGACCTTAACGGTTCCGAAATATTAATTTTTTATTCAGAATCCTTTTTTGTAATTACAATTGTAAATAGCTGAAAAAATGTTTAATATACTATAGTTAAAATATCAATTCGTTGTATTATTAGTGTTAAAATGTCTACACATCTTTAAAAAAATAAAAAATAGACATGTAACGACAAATTAAATTTTTTATAATTAGACACAGAATTTTCTGATATAACAAACTCCTGGAATATCTTTGATGTTCAGTTTTCACAAACCAGTGTTAGTAATTTGTTTTCAAATTAGTTGTTTATGGCTATAGACTTCCCTTGTGTTGTTTTCAAGTGAATTCCTCAAATATCTGAATCTTAAATGAATCATAGATGAAAATATTTTGAAAGAAGCACTTGTTTCTGGTTCGATTGCCACTGTTTTCAAGCATGGATGGGATGTTTATGGATGTTCACTAAATACATGCTGCACTTCTTTTAAGGTGGATCCTTAAGGAATTTTTGGATGTCCTTAGGATTTTGATTTGATTTTACTAGCAAGAAACCCTTTGACGGGATAAGCTGTACCAAAAATCCGATAATCTTTAATGAAATTTAGTACTTGAGTAAATCCTTATATAACATCTAATTGAAAAATATAAATGACTCAAATCAATAAAGATACTAAAGCAACAATTTTATAAAAACCATATAGAAATACCACAACAAAAATGATAAAAAAAATAAAATAAAAAACACCAGCGTCTCTAATATATAAGAAAATATTTGCATGAGAAATTTCATCCAATAAAACTTCAAACTAACTTTTCTTGAGGGAAATTATTTGTGTAGACCTCAACCACGTGAAAGGCATCAGTAAGTTTGTTTTGCACGAGTATTCCACAAAATGAGGAATGCATAATGAGCGAACTCTGAAAATACGATTAATATTGCCGTTTAATAATATCTCATGTAAGGGATGTTTGTCATTGGATAAATTCCGAAAGTAATCAGACAGAATCTCATCAACACGATAGTTCAAAGGCCTCCGCATATGGACTAGAAATACTGAATGCTTGGAAGGATTCCAAACATAATTCTAAGGCATGGCGGTGAATATAGTTAATGTGTTTTTCAAGTAAGAGGAGGGACCATATACGGTACTTCCATAGTTTATCATAGACAGGATGATGCTTTGATGAACACAAAGCAAAGATGAATAGAGTTCACAAAATAAATATTTTAAGATTAAGGATAACTTTTCATATGCTGACCATATGCGGAAGGAAAGTTTCAGACGTTTATGAAATCTTATACTGAGAAATATTTCATTATCTTAGAAGCGCGAAGGAGGGTACAATTCAGAACCCATTCTGGCTCATGTTGTAAAGGTCGTTACAAACATTAATTGCGTTTTGAGCCGAAATGATAAACCCACTTGCATTTTACTACTCAACAATATTTTTGATAATTGTCCGATGTTTTCTCTCAGCGAGGTTCCTGTTTCTAGCAAAACATGAAATTTATGAATCACATCAACATAAAGATTTCCTCACTGTTTGGTTCTTGAGGAACTTCTTCCTGAGAAAAGTCTTTTAGAATAAATGTTGCTCAGCCACAATTCAAAAAGTATATGCCTTAAATTTTCTTTTATAACTGTTGCTGAATTTAATCTGAAAGAGATATTATAGAGACTTTTAATGTATTAATATCAAATAAAATCGTCATTAAAGGATTGCGTTTTAAAAAGAAAATCCGAATATTTTTCCAGTGGCATTGATTTATAAATTGTAAAGCAAAATGTGTATCGGATCTTCCTAAAGCTTCTTTGAAAAGGAGATATATTCATTCTTTTACAGGTTGTCCATAAATTATAAATTTATAACTCTTTCAAAAAAATTATACAATGCACTTATCAGGATTTTGGTAAGTAATTTTGTTGATATTGTGAATCTTTACCTAGCTTTGGTATTTGTAATTACAAAATCATGCTTCAAACTCACTAAACTGTGGAAAAATTTTCTTTCCAAATACAATTAAATACGTCGAGAATTTTTGAAGAGAATTACAGAAAGATGTTGGAGCATACAGTACGCTATCCCATCAAGAGCCGGAGAGGTGTATTTAACAATAGATAAAGATTTACCTAATTCAGAAATTTTCTCATGAGTTCTGTAAGTTAGATGCTTCGTCGTCTGATGTAACTTGAATTGCTGCGTTTTGTAAGATTTTCCATGCAAAAGCAAAAAAAAAAAAAAAAAAAACTCAGTATTTGCGATGAGCAATTATAGACAAAAGCTTCCGCAGGAAAATTCAATATATTTGAAGCAGTGTGGACTTTCTTACCATTTTCCCGCAGAGAGGTGATTTATTTTTCAGACTATGTACCACTTATCTTTGTAATGTTATCCCACATATTTTGCTATAACTGAGGAATTTACATTCGATAAGAATGTGGTTCAATGCTTTTGTTCACTTTTCTGTCTTGAACAAAGTGTAATACTTTTACCTCTTTCATTTTTCACGGAGGGAGTTAACAAGAACTCATTCTAGGCTTTTTTATTTTATTTACGACTTGTATCTGAGTAATGTTTATTCCACCAAGGATTAATATTTTTTGGGAAGCTAAGTCCCGATTTGGGAATACTGGCATATGCATCTTCATAAGTTCTTGACAAAGCATCATTAAGATTTTCATTCTTCGCAATGCTACTGATAATTATTGCTTATAATGTAAAATTTGTAAATTTAAACTTTGTGAAACAAATAATGCGCTTGATGTTGAACATCATTTGAACCGACATCCACTAGAAAGAGCTCAATGGTTCTATGACGTGAGTCAAATCCAACCCACAATTAAAGTAAGAGACAGTGCGTATAGTCTGAGGTCCAGAGAGTGAAAAGTTCACTTATAGATTCATTTTTCCATTAATATGAATCAAAGATAATGAGTAGGAATTAATTCTTCAATTTTCTGGCCATGATCATTATCATTCTTACTAATCCACAATGGTTGAGGATAATTAAAACCCCTAATCAAGGAAAAAAGAAGCAGGTAATTCCTGTGCTAATTCTTCATCTATACTAGTATTCGGTGGCAAGCATAGTGTACAAATGGTTATTAGATTGGTAATATGATTTTTTTCTGTTATTTCCTGAAAATCTGTATGTAGAGTGATTACAGATAAGAATACATTATGAAACCCAAGATATAAATCTCTACAGAGGCTCGACTAGGTTCATTTTAATTGTCGTTTCTAACAAGACTGCAATATTTGAATTTTAAATCATCACTAACTTTCAAATATTCTGTTGCAGTGCAATGTAGAACAATTGCAATTCATGGATAAAGTCATATATGGGAAATTTCGGTACGAGAACCATGACAGTTTCATGAAATTAAAAATATTACCAACAACAATTTTTATTTAATGGCTTTTTGTAATTTTCTCCTTGTATTTTGAAACAGCCCGGAAAACATGGAGTAAGAAGATTTCCATGTCTGATTCAGAAGAAGATATATTAATTGTTCTTTCAGAAATGTTTTCATGATGGTTTTATTTTTCAAGTTTGGAAATATCAGCCTTAGATTTATTAGAAGTTGATAATGTAGATTTTTTTTAGCCATCCATAGTTGAAAGCACAGAAAAGGACTTTGATAACAGTGTTTAACTTTGTGGACACTCCCAAACCCAATGCAATTATAAATATTTAAAATTATTGTTAATGTTGTTCTTCAGTTATTGTTTAGTTATGTATATGGATGTAATGTAGAAATTTTAACTTTAACTAAAAGCGAAACTTATGAATTCACAATCGACGGATTCCGAGGAGGTTAGCGTTCTAACATAGAAGCTGTAGGTCTCGGGTTCGATTCCTGGTTCGGGCATGGATATTCCTTTTCTCTTTATGTTTGTCTTTCCTTATCACTTCATTTTCGGGGCAAAGACAGCTCACCCACTGGTTGCCCCACAATATGAGCTGCCATCACTTCGTCCATTATAAAGCTGAATAGCGCTAAGGGAAGCCGGGCATTAGAAAAGAAAAATGCATTCAAAATGAATTTGCATGTAAATTTCAGTTTTTTTTTTTTAAAAAATAATAGGTTTTTATAATATATATATATATATATATATATATATATATATATATATATATATATATATATATAAATTGTGTGAAATAAAAGAAAAATATTTTGATATCGACAATAAATTCACTTTACTGAATCTAAATCTTACGGGAGTATAGTAATGAATGCAAACAAAATAAAATGCATACACATTAAGCGACTTTCAATATAATCACTTTTAAGATGCTTAATATTGTTTACTTGCGTACTCAATAAACACAAGAAAACTAATTTGAGCCTTCTTTTAAATATGGTAGTTTTCCTCCCTTGATGCTATTTTAATGAATTTATAACCAAATAAAATAATATGTATTTCACTATTTTCCTATTTCAAAATGCCTTATTTCAGTTTGCTTCAACTAGACTCATCAAAATTTTTTATGTCAAAAATTCTTTTGATTTAAATTTGTGAATTTTAAGCCAAAATACTCAATTCTTTCACATCTTATTATATTTTTAAAATTAAAATATTGAGAATTAATTTTAATTAATGCAATGTTGTCAGTAATAAATAATGTGGTATTGAGTTCATGAACTTATCACGAGAAGAAATATCAGAGGTTTTTGATATTTTAAAACTGTGTATCGTACTTTTTTGTGAATATATTAAATTTTCTATGTGAAACGAATATGTATCTACAAAAGAATGTCAAAAATCGCTTTAAAATAAAGAAAGCGTTCCATTAAAATTTATTCCATTCAAATTATTAGTTTTATATTCCAATAAGTGTATATATATGTGTGTGTGTGTGTGTCTGTGTGTGTATATATATATATATATATATATATATATATATATATATATATATATATATATATATATATACAATTATAAAGCAATTAAGTGAACCACTTCGAAATCAAATTTGAAACTAAATGTTCTTGATCTTTTATTTTACCTTTAAATTTAATATCTTGCACATTTTACTCGAAATGATCCCCTTTTGAATTCACACAGGCTTTAAGAAGTCTCTTTGGACAATCATTTATCGAGGCACGAACTGCTTGCATGGGAATTTCCATCACTACTTTCTTTAAAGAATATTTAAGACTTTTAAAATTGGGATGTTGCTTTTGGTACATTTTTGCTTCCAACTGACCACAATTTTTAGTCGAGAATATTCAAATCTGGACAGCTGGAAAGTCAATCTTTGGCTCTACTGATGTCTGGTACATTCTTTTTTACTGCTCTGGTTTCTCTTTATCTTTTTTT